>JBBBDQ010000360.1:1232500-1355000 GCA_037127315.1 Ascarosepion bandense | reverse complement strand
AAAGAAAAAACATGGACAAAGAAACAAAGAAGAAAAATTACAAAGAAGGAGTTGGAGTAGAATTGCAGAAAAAGAAAAAAAGAAAACAGAAAAGAAAAAATAATAGAAAAGAAGCAGGTGGAAGATGATTTTTTAAAATCTTTTCACTCCCAAGCAAGGCTGTAAAGCCACTGATGCGCAAGAGGATACATAAGAAAGAAAGATTAGATAGGAGGAGAGTAAAGAGAAAGACGAACCAGCTACAGGTGTCAGAGAAAGAAGCAAGAGAAGGATGGAAACACAGGTGTGATGACAGTTGTAAAGGTAGAGAGAAAGAAAAATATGTACATGCTGATATAGAAAGAACTAGAGTCAAGTAGTTAAGAGATGGGTATTGAGGTTGGATTTAGGTTCCTGGAGGTTGTAGCCGTCAGGAAAGCAAGAATATGGAAGAGAGTTCCACAGGCGAGAGGTGCGAGAAAAGAAGCTGATGGAGTCGAATTGTTGGCTGCATCTGGTTGATCTGGTTGTGAATGGGTGGGACCCAGTTGCCATCCTGGAGGCACGAGTAAACTCATATGGCAGGGGCACCAGTGACTTAAGTTCGTCAGAGCGGAATCCATGAAAATATATGTAGAACAGACAGAAGGAAGTCACATCCCCGTCGGTGAGAAAGTAGCTGGAGTCAAACCGCTAAGTCGGTACCTATCACACTACTGATGATCATTTGGAGCCTTTCGAGAACACTGAGATGAACAGCGGGGGCGCCTAACCTTATAGGACAGCAGTATTTATGCACGGACGGCTGATTGATTGATTGATTGTGGAAAAAAGAAGAACGAAGACTGAAAAGAAGATGAAAGTGATAAAGAGAGAGAAGGGGGGAAAAGAAAGTTAGAAAAGAAAAAAAGAAGAATGAAGTGAAAACAGAAAACAAGGGAAAGAGAAATGTGAAAAATATAAAAAAACGAAGAAAAATCAAGGAGTAAAGGATAAATGATAAATAGAAAGGCGGGGGAAGAAGGTTTTTGAAATGAAATAAGAACAAACAAAACAAAGGAAACTTAAATCGTAACGAAGAACGAGGGAAATGATATAGCAGAAAATAAAGAAGAAGAACGAAGAAGGGTAAAAGAATAAAACGATAGAAAGAAGGAAAATAATAGTAAAAAAGTAAAAATATCTTAGAAAAAAAAGAAGATGAAAATGATAAAGAAGTTGGGAAAAGAGAAAGGTAGAACACAAAGAAGACGGAAGAAAACAAAGAAAAAGAAAAAGGTAAAGAGGAAAGAGGATAAAGAGTAAGATGGAGAAGAAGAAAAAATTTAAAAAAATAACAGAAGAAAGTGAATTTATCCCCAAAGAAATTAAATTATGAGAAAAAAACAAAAGCGTAGTTATATAATGAGAAACAAATATATCAACATCTTCCTGAAAGAAAGACATCAGTTTTAGAAGCAAAAAATAAAGAACTGTGAATAAAATGTGTCTAGCAAATACGTCTGGATATGCAGACAAATTAGCAATAGTCGTTCAACCTTGCATCATCTTTCTTCATCCTTACACCATGGTTTTAGTTTTAGAGAATATGAGAAGAGCTATTAAAAGTGGCGATAATAAAAAAAAAATAACAGTTAACAAGATAGAAAATAACGATAGACTTTCATTTAATTTTTAAAGATAAAAATTGACTAGAGAGTTCTACAAGCGAGAACTAAGGCAGAAAAAACAGTGATCACAGAACCTATGTTCGTGTGTAGCCATTTCAGCCGTAAATTAATGAGACATTGGCGCTAATCTAGTCAGTCGGTTAAGTGCCATGCGCGATACACGCTTGGGCAATCATGTCTCGAAAGAGACATGACTGATTGGGCAGAAGATTATCCCGCAGTAGGTTGACATTGCTTTCTGCGGTAGACTGGTTGCCAAGGCTATAGAACCCAATCTGTCCTATTATTTAACCCATAACTGGAAGGAAGAGACGGATTAATACCTTTCCCAAGGGTATTTGCGAGCCGATAGCCACTGCACCACAACGCACATCCGCAATATAGTACGGCGCTTAAATCCCTAAAATTTAGGTACAACGGAGAAAAGGTCATCAGAACAATTGCCGTGAAAGTATCTATACCAAAGACATCTAAAGAAAAAGCCAGAGTAAAGCTACATTACAGTGGGGAGAATGGGACTGAAGTCGAAATTACTCAAGCCTTTTATTACCATATCACTTGCTTTTGCTATGTATAATGTAAAAGTATAAAAACACTCTTCCTAAATAGATATATGAATAGTATTCACTGAAGACAACCCCAGCCTGTAACCCTTAAATCATAAAAGAATTAACGTCAGCTTTTAACTAACATAACGCTTGGTTTTGGCTGTATATGATGTAAAATATAAAGTATAAAAAAACACTTTTTATATAGATATATGAATAGTACGGCGACAGTCTGTTTCAGTTTTGGTAAAGAGCTGACAAATGGTATTTTCGGATAATTCGAGCAGAACATTTCAAATACCTTTACACTCCAGCAAAGAAACTTGTCATTCCTATTGTGTTGAAAAATGGACACTGGAAGCTGTCAGCCAGGCTACCATTTTTTATTCTTCATAGTATTGTTCGTCATCTAAAAAATATTAAATCAGACATTCGCAGAAAGGGAACCGCAATTAAAACGGTGTAAAATGTAAATGTGGGCTAGTGTGAGGTTTTTATTAGGAGAATTAAATAGAAAGTATTTGGTTGACTCTACCCCAGAGGAACATAAAATTTGACAAAATCTTCCTGTACACCTCTCTCCATTAAATTTTTATTCCCTCTCTTTCTCTCCTCTTTCTCTCTCTCTCTCTCTCTGTATGTGTGTGTGGTGTGTGTCAGTGACAGAAACATAGTTTTAAGTTATGCTATATTTTGTTATCAAAATACTCATATATATATATATATATATATATATATATATATATATATATGCAATTTGTTATATATATTATATTATTTATATATTATATATTAGTGGTACTTATTTAAAAGCGCTCAATATCAGTGATACAGCTGACATATTCATATAGATAGGTGTGAGTTTGTAACCCTGAATTTCACGCTCTTGCGATCGTCAGACAAAGGGTTACAAACTCACACCTATCTATCTATCTATCTATCTATCTATCTATATATATATATATATATATATATATATATGAGCTGTGATACAGCGAAAAAGGCTTGTATGTTGATGACTAATATATATATATATATATATATATATATATATATATATATAGTTACCGTCGCAAATGCATGCATACTATTATGAAAACTACATCAAACTTTATAAAAGCAAAATTTTATCGTCGAAAACATTGTTATTATTCAGAAGAAAGAACAATTTATTTTTTAATATTAAATTAAATTAAATTAGATATTTTGTTAACCTTTTTAGAAATTTGACACTTTGGTTAAGAGTCATCAAAGTACCAATGATTAGCATAAATAACTTTAGCCTCTTTTTTAAAGTGAAAAACATTGATTGGTAAATTCTTTCAAAATTCAAATAATTGTCTGATTTTAATGAAACTTAATTACAAATGCATACAATTATTTTAGAAAAGTTTCATTTTGCAAAATAAAATATAAATATAAAATTTTATATTTGTTTTTTCACCACTTATTTTATTTTATGAAGTTTTGGGAAATTGTTATTTTACCTCTTTATGTTTGTATGAGATATTCGTGGAACATTTTGGAGAATAAATCAACTACTTCACTAGTACTTTTATGTGCCATGTCCTTTCAGGGTGTAGGCGATCATGGCATTCCACATCTCCCTGTCCCTGGTAGCTCTTAGCACGCTTTCTCCTGTTGCACCATGCAACTCTCGTTCAGTCATTCACCTGATCAGGTCCTTCAAATATGTTATCCGCTGTGTCGCTTTTTCCTTCTATCTGGCCTGTTACTATTAGGTTCTCCAAGCCCTTCTTCCTCATTACATGTCCCAAGAACTTTAGTTGTCTCTTCTCGATGCTCAGTATTAATTTCCTTTTCGTCTCCATCCCTTCCAAAACTTCGTCATTGCTCACATGCTCGGTCCATGATATCAGCAGCATCATTCTGTAGAACCACATTTCTTCTTCTTCAAGTTTTTCTTTCATCTTCAAAAATATTGTCCAACATTCACTGCCATATTGAAGAACCGACATCAGATAGCAATCTATTACTCTCCTCTTTGTTTCTAGTGAAATTGTCCTGTTTCTTAATACTTTACTCTTCTGGAATGCTTCTTTTGCCATGCCAATTCGCCTTCGGATCTCAGTGTCGCACTTTCCGTCTTCTGTTAGAACACTTCCTAGGTATTTAAATTTCTGTACCTGCTTGATTTTAGAGTCCCTACCCTGTAATTGGCGTTTTGGGCTACCCTTTTTGCTGATGACCATGCATTCGGATTTCAACTACTTTACTGGTAAAACAAAATCCTCTGTTACCGAAAACCTGCTTTGAATCGTAATATAAAAATACAATATAACTAAGACATTGTTTAGTTATAAAATAATTTAGTTATTTGCATATATATGATAAATATATGGCTTTAAAAAACAATATATAATGAATTTTTCATTCTTTAAAATTTTACCTGGAATAATTTATAAAATTGAAATCTCTCGAATTTCTGCATTAATTTGTACCCGTTGAAATTATATTAACTAAACGGAAGAGCTTAGTACAATTCAGCAGCCCCTATATTTGAAAATGATTTTAATTTTTTTTATAAATATGAACGTGCATGCACGATATTTTACGAAAAATTAAAGTGATAATTATAGTAATTAAAATCAAAATATATAATAAAATATATTATAAAATAATACTTTTCTAATTGTTAAAATTACTGGGTAGTTACAAATGATATGAAAAGGCGCTCATGTTTTATTCTTCCAGTAAAGTTTACAAATTTATTCAACGTAAAAAGAAATTAGAAAGACTTGCTTGTCAGTGTATTCTTCTTCTTCTTCTTCTTCTTCTTCTTCTTCTTTTTCTATGTGCTTTGTCCTTTCAGGACGTAGGCGATCATGGTCTTTCACGTCTCGCTATTCCTTGTGGCTCTGAGCACACTTTCTTCTGTAACGCCACGCAACCCGCTTTCTGCCGTGCACCTGCTCAGGCCCTTCAAATATGTTATCCGCTGCTTTCCTCTGTTTCTTTTTCCCTCTATCTAGCCTGTTAGTATTAGGTTTTCCAAGTCTCCTTCTTCATTGCATGTCCCAAGAACTTTAGTTGTCTCTTCCTGATGCTCAATATTAATTTTCTTTTTATTTCCATCATTTCCAAAACCTCATCATTGCTCATATGCTCGGTCCACGATATCCGCAGCATTCTTCTGTAGAACAACATTTCAGTTGCTTCCAGTTTTTCCTTCATCTTTGATGCTATTGTCCAGCATTCACTGCCATACTGAAGAACGGACATCACACAGGGAATTTTCCTGTGCCTTAATACTTTACTAATCTTCTGGAACGCGTCCTTCGCCATGCCAATTCGCATCGGGTCTCTGTGTCACACTTTTCGTATTCTGCTAGAACACTTCCCAGGTATTTAAATTTTTCTACCTGCTTGATTTTAGTATCTCCCAACTGTATTTGGCATTTTGGGCTGCTCTTTTTGCTGCTGCGGATGGCCATGCATTCGGTGTCTTAGTCAACCAGCAAACACGTTAAATAAACACCTTTCACATTTAAAATGTTTTTCTATGATATATGAAAATTAAAGTACTTAAATTCGAATTAATGAAATTTTAAAACGGCCATTACTTTTCAAATAAACTCTCAGAAAAGATTATTTTATTCTGGAAAGATTTGTTAATAAAGAGAAGTGCATTATGATAAGAGGTGCCTTAAAATAGCTGTTCTTAGTTGATATAAATCTTTTTCCCATAATTTATTTTTAAATTTTAAAATAGATTAAAGTATATTGTTTATTAGAAATATTAAAATATATTGTTTATTAGAAATATTAAATTTAATCCGTTACCTTGGAATGAAAATGTCAAATAAAAGCTTCAAGAAAGATTTTTCAAATGTTTAAGTTCGTTTTAAAACCTTAGCTATCCTATTGTATACGAGGTATGAAGAAAATTGATGCCAATTCACATTTAAATTTCGTTTTTAGCTGTTAATTCTTTCGATTGCAATGTATAGTTGGCCATTTGGTAATTGTATAAACAGCATAGTTGGTCAGTTGGTCATTGTCTGAATGAAAAAAAGCACAATGCCGCAATTTTCACTGCCAGAATTTTGGAAAGAGCATGTTTTATTGCTTGTTTTTCGCGCCTAAAGATTCAAAACGAACATTTCAGAGTGCGTGGGTGTCTAGCTGAGGAGAGTGGAGAGAATTCGGAAAGAGTGGATAATATATCTAGTCAATATCACTTGTGATGGAGATATAATGCCACCATACATCTTTCCACGGGAGTCACACTGAACATAGAAGCCGTCATAATGTTCCTTGAGGAGTTGGTGTTGCCCTGGGTAAAAATGATATATCAGTGATATTTTCATTTTGGCGACGTTTAGACGATAATTCAATCATCGCACCCTTCATATCGGACAATCAAGCTTAAACTTGAAGCAGACTATTGCCACTGAGAGTTAAACGCAATGTCAAGTTTTTATATTTACATATGCACTAACGATGATATTAAACCCATTAGCCCCTAAATATAACGTACCTCAATAGTATATTTTCTCAATTACACATACGTATATTAACGAAGATTAACGAAATTGTTATAAGCAACCGAGAATTTGAAATTATTTGTTTAAATATGCGCGCCAGATCAATTAGTAGTTTCTTCTATGTTGATAGAAGTCGCATGTTCGAATCCTGCCGAATGACACATATTTTCGAAACAATAATTTATTGTAAATAATCAGGCTAGTAGAAATAAATATATATATACTGTTTGGTTATAAACAGAATATTTACTTAAATACGAGTGTCGATCAAAAATAATGTTCAAACAAATAATTTCACATACGTATCTAAACCTAAACTTATTTATAAATAGAACTTTGTCTGTGTGTGTGCATTTGTTTGTGTGTGTGCGTGTGTCCGTTACCTATAGACTCCGAAACGGCTTAACCGATTTTCTTGAAAATTTACACAGTTGTACTATAAGCATCTATGAATGTTCTTAGCTAGGTTTTATGTCGAGGTACCCACGATAAATATCGAAAATCGATAATCGAAAAAATTGGGTTATAGAAGGAGTGGTCCGATGTTAATCAAATTTGATACACTCATAGACAAAGATATAAGAAACGATATTCGGAAGTTTCAAGGTTGCAGTTCTTACAATAGTGCAGAAAATCGATAATATATATATGTATATATATATATATATATATATAAGGCAAGATGTATATGTGTGTGTCTGTTTATGTCTGTATGTCTGTATTTTTTCAGCCTTTTTATTTTAGTTTTTGCTTTGGGTTTGGCTCTAAGTAGCTATGATTGTAGTTCTCAGTCTCAGCCATGATACCATTTACTCAGAGGACTTATTTAGCCTTCAAAATTCAGTTTACGACGAAAAAAACTTATTTGATATCGATACCAGGAAATCAACATTTGACTTACATCCATTCATTTTTCTTTCAGTATACGGTTTCGCTTTAACTGGAAACAACTATTGCTTTTTAGTCTTTCGTGCCAACATCTAAAGAGTCTAAGCTCCAGGATCATGGATTAGTCTTGCAGCTTTCATTACACCCGAGCAACGCCGGGCTATACTGATAGTATATATATATATATATATATATATATTAATGCAGGTTTCATTGAATAATATAGACAAGTTTTGTCTATTAATTTTGTGTAGGATCCGTTCATACCGTCTGATATACTTGATGGTGATGTCGTTAAAAGACAACAAAAAATCACAGTATTTGTTGAATTTTTTATCGGGTCTAAGCTTTCGGCTCACATAAGCCATTATCAAAGAGTAAATATTAACACACAGTAAACATAGAACATGTAAGCTATTAACAATAAAGATAATTGAATTGAAAATATAAGTCCATCCCTACCGTGGCGGATGGCCGAAGACAGTGACAAAATAGTGGTGTTGTGGTCCCTGGTCTGATTACAGACATTTGAGTACGTTGTTGGAAATATCGAAACCTGGTTTGAATACAATCAATTTCGATATTTCCAACAACGTACTCAAATGTCTGTAATCAGACCAGGGACCACAACACCACTATTTTGTCACTGTCTTCGGCCATCCGCCACGGTAGGGATGGACTTATATTTTCAATTCAATTATCTTTATTGTTAATAGCTTACATGTTCTATGTTTACTGTGTGTTAATATTTACTCTTTGATAATGGCTTATGTGAGCCGAAAGCTTAGACCCGATAAAAAATTCAACAAATACTGTGATTTTTTGTTGTCTTTTAACGACATCACCATCAAGTATATCAGACGGTATGAATGGATATTACACAAAATTAATAGACAAAACTTGTCTATATTATTTAATGAAACCTGCATTAATGAAAAAATGCTGCCAAAATACACACAATATATATATATATATATATATATATGGATATGCCAGTGTGTCTTTATGTTTCCATTCTAACAAATCATATTCCTCCGAAACCCTTGATCCGTTTTCAACCAAAATTAGATCACTTGTCATTCATCACATGAACATTTGCAAAAGAAGTTTGAATCGGTTAACCGGCACGGTAGAAATCAGTGAAACGCTTAGAATTTACGAACTCTTCTCCTCCGAGACGCCTTATGCGAATTTAACCCAAATCGAGTAACTTGTAGATCAGGGTTTGAAATTTTGTTGTTCACAAATTTTTTTGAATCAATGTAATCAAGGTAATTGAACGGCTGTACTTTGAACGGAAGTAACTCCGAGACTGACGTAGTCGAGGTGCCGCAGTACTTAAGTATTAAGTTTTATTTTCGAACAATATTCTTATACTCAGCGAACATTCTACGTTTGCAATAAATTTAATTTTGCAGTAATATAGCTCGTCAAAGGCGTCAAATTGTAAAACATAAACTAAGGCATTTCTTGAATTTAAAATTTCTTATGGCGCTTGGCCAAAACAGCGACCTCACCTTCTCCGTGAAAACAAACCCCCCACAAAAAAAAAATTGTTTTACTTATTTCCCTGTACACTGCGCGATCCAAATACCCTGTAAGTTTTGCTGATATATTTTTCCTTGATGACGGCTAAAAATTTGCTATTTTCACTACAATGTTCTATCTCTTGCAAGTTATGCCTATTTAACCAAAAAATTGCCGTCTACGAATGGGGACCATTTCTAAATTTGCGATTTCGAACTCTGGTTTGTAAATATAATACTCTCGTTCTGCTTTATATTTAAGATCCACATTCTCGTCCAATTTCGCGCCTCCAGTCTACATGATTAGAAAGAAAAGGTACGCCGTACATTTTACCAAAAGCCAGTTGTGTAGACAAATGAGTCAATAGGAGGCCTCATCAAGTATTAGGCAGTCCCAAAGTGTGAAATTATCTGTGAATCCGACGGCCATATCAACTGACAAGAGTTGTTTGAGCCAACAAACTAGAAATGATTCCCCATTGAAACTACACATTAAACTGAAAATAATTCATTTAGACAATCCACAAATGCTTCCTAAACTTCAGCCGATGATTAACGAAGTACGTCAATTTAGGTTATCAACGAAAGCTAAAGCAAAATTAGACGCATGAGCAGCAGAGAATGACGTTCAACGTAAAGATCGTTTGAGCAAACAATGTGGCTCAACGTTAGCTTTGCCAAAAAAATTACTGCAAATATGGCCTCCACAAGAATTTAACAGAATGATGCCCAGCGTGAACGTCGTCGTAGCAAAAATGCTATAGCTACAGCAGCCGCATGATCTTCAGAGAATCGAGTTCAACATGATCTTCGTCTTCACAGAGACACTACTTATTTGACAACTGCATGAACTGCAGAGAATGACGATAAACCAGGGTATATACAAAACTTTAAAACCTATAAAAATCATCAAAAACCCTAAAAAAAATAAGGGTCAAATGGGGTAAAACCCATTGTAAAACGAATAAGAAAAGAGGAAATTCATGTAAGTTAATGAAGTTAACCTGTGAAATGACGTAAAAACGGAAAAGGTGCTAAAAGTGTCACTAAGATTTTGGACGGGAAAAGTTTCATAAAATATTCTAAAATGCTCTTTAAAAATCGACAAATGACCAGTAATTACTAAATTTTGGGCCGAGAACACAGAAAAACCCGTCAAAGAAGCCTACACATTTGCCAAAGAACTCCCAAAAACCGAATATTCAAAATTAACCGATATCTATACATCCATATCCTGTAAATGTGATCGGCGTTTGAGCTGAAAGGCTGCGTCTACGGCAGCTGCATGAGCTCAAGAGACTGACGTTTAACGTTACGTTTATGTAAACAAAGACGCAGCTGTAATAAAACTGCGGAGACTGACGGTGACGCGATCGTCGTTTGAGCAGAAACTTTAATTCAATGTCAACAGTAAAAGAAATTGTGTATGGGGGTAGACAAGTTAACTTCAAGAAGAAAAAGAAGAAAAGTAAGAAGAAAAAAGGAGACGAAGAAGAACTTAAAAAAAGGCAAATAAGAAACTGAATAAGAAGAAGAAAAAGAAGAAAGAAAAAGAAGAAAGAAAAAGAAGAAAGAAAAAGAAGATGATGACGAATACAATGCGGATGAAATTGAAGACGAAAAAAGAAGAAATAAAAAGAAAACGAAAGAAAAAGAAGAAGAAGACGAAGAATACAAAGCGGATAAAAATAAAGATGAAAAAGAAGAGGACGAAGAACAAGAAGATGAACAAGAGAATAAGAAGAAGAAAAAGAAAAGAACGAAGATGACGAAGACAAAGATGACGAAGACGATTATGATGAAGAAGTCGGCGAATACAAAGAAGACAACGATGTTCTTGTAGAAGAAGAAGAAGAAGAAGAAGAAAAGAAGAAGAAGAAAAAAGAAGATAAACAACAACAACAAGAGGACGAAGAAGCCGACGAAAACGAAGAATCGACGAAGACAAAGGCGATGACGTCATAGCCTTCGTCATCGTCTTCTTCATCGAAGTCTAAATGAACACTTATCATTTTCAACTGCATGTGTAGATCCGATGGCAGAAAAATTTCTGCTTTATTAATTCAAGCGATAATTGCTGGTGGATATAGTTTTAGCTGAAGCTAGTCGTTTCGTATCCTGGGACTGTCTATGAAAACAAACGGTTTGTTTAAACATTTTGTAACTTCTATCTTATCATATGCCATAACAATTTTATGTTTTCTACAAGGTGCCAACATGTCTGAAGTTGCGGGGACAATGCATCCACTTCTTTTGCATCACAATGTCATCACATTACATTATAGGCTCCCGTAATGCCCGACCCCGTTCTTCTAAGTGTACATCATTCCCGTTTATTGGCAAAATTAACCGAGCACGAATTCCGTTTTACAAATACAAGGATCATTCAATAAATAAGATGAATTTTTTGGTATAAATACTTCTATTACAGATAAAAACTTACTTTTTTAAATCTTTTCTTTTCAAAGGGAATAATTTTGTTTGCAGGTTAAAAACAATTGGAGAGTTTTGGAGATTAACAAAAATGGCCGACAAAGAAGCATCTTCCAAGATTGAACAGAGGTCAGTTATCAAGTTTTAGGTTGCTGAAGAGTGCAAACCAGTCAAGGTTCATAGGAGAATGTCAACTGTGTATGGTGCTACATGTTTCAACCAAAAACATATCTACATGTGGGCTAAATTGTTTAAAGAAGGACGGAGCAGTGTTGAGGGCGAATACAGACCTGGGAGACCTACAGAAGTGAGGTCCCCTGATGTGATCGAATCAGTCAATGACCTCATTCAGTCTGACAGAAAGGTGACAGTGGATGATATTGCAAGGACTTTGAGCTTATCTGTTGGGACAGCACACAAAACTGTCACAAATTGACAGTCACATGGAGTCGTCTTTCATCATGACAACGCAAGGCCTCACACAGCAGCCCAAACGGTGCAGGCTATCAATGAGCTGGGCTGCGAACTGCTCCCTCATCCCTCTTACAGCCCAGACCTTGCCTCTTCAGACTTTCACCTGTTTGGTCTCTTGAAAGAGTTCACGAGAGACACGATGTTTGAAAGTGACGATGAAGTCAAAAATGCTGTAAACAATTGACAGAGACATCGGTCCAAAGATTTATACGCTGGGGGAATACGGAATCTTGAGCAGAGATAGAAAAAGTGTGTAACAGTGCTGGGAGACTACGTTGAAGAATTAAAAAAAAAAGTAAGCTTCTATCTGTATTAGAAGTTCTTATACCGAAAAATTCACCTTATTTATTAAATGACCCTCGTACAACAAAAGCCAATACTTTGCATTTTTTTTTAAATTACGCGTCACGGCAACCTCATACCGGAGTTTTTAATAAGCACTTCACCTTACCATTTCAACATAACGACTAAAACAACTCCGAGCAATGCCGGGTTATACTTCTAGTCTAGTATAAATTATAATGCTAATATTTAATTGATTTTATTTTAGTATAGATTGACAAGTTATTATTTAGTAATTGTAATTCCTTAGGCATGAATTTCACTTGGTCTCTTAATGCGTTATTATTATCTGTGTTACATTGTGTGTGTGTATATGTATTTTTTATCTTTTTTTTTACTAGTGTTTATATATTAATATATATACTAGGGTCCAAGAGTTTGTCTATGTATGAATGCATGTAGATGAATGTACATGTGGGTTTATGTACTAGCATGCATATGGATAAAATTTTTACATGCATGTCTATATATATATATATATATACATATATATATATATATATATATATATATATATATATATGTGTGTGTGTGTGTGTGTGTGTGTGTGTGTGTGTGTGTGTGGATTTGTGGCTTTATAGATGTATGATATCTGTGCATGTGTATTTATATTATTTTTTATTTATTTATCTATTTACGTTTCAATGTGTGTGTGTTTCTGTGTAAGTGTTCTTGTGTCTGTGTGTATTTATGCCTATAGTCGTCTATAAGTAGAGCAGTTTATGCAGTTAATTTTGTATATGCAGCTTTGTGGGATTTTTTTGTGTGTGTGCGTACGTGTGTTGTTTTTGGCATGTGAATTTGCGTGTTTATATATAATTATATTTATATGTTTATGCATTAAAATATGACTATATTTGTCCTGACCCATTGAAACCTGTCCTCGCATATTTTATCGTTTTCTCAAGAATTCAGACGTCTTCTTATTATGTACCTTGTCCATCCAGGACGTAGGCGATCATGGCCTGCCACGTCTCCCTATTTCTGGTGGCTTTTAGCACGCTTTCTCCTGTAACGTCTCTCAAACGCCATTTCTGTCATCCACCTCTTCAGGTACTTTAAATATGTAATCCGCTGCTTTCCTCTGTCTATTTTTCTCTCTGGCCTGTTAGTATCAGGTTCTCCAAGCCCTACTTCCTCATTACATATCCAAGAAACTTCATTTGTCTTTTCCTGATGCTCAATATAAATTTACTTTTCGTTTCCATCATTTCCAAAACCTCGTCATTGCTCACATGCTCGGTCCACGATATCCGTAGCATCCTTCTGTAGCACCACATTTCAGCTGCTTCAAGTTTTCCCTTCCTCTTAATTGATATTATCCAACTTTCACTGTCATATTGAAGAACTGACATCACATAGCAATCCAGTACTCTGTTCTTTGTTTCTAGTGAAAGTTTCCTGTGTTTTAATACGTTACTTAGCTTCTGGAAAGCATCATTCGCCATGCGAATTCGCCTTTGGATCTCTGTGTCGCACTATCCGTCCTCAGTTAGAACACTTCCCAGGTATTTAAATTTTCGTACCTGCTTGATTTTAACACCCCCCGCCTGCATTTGGAACTTTGGGCTGCTCTTTTTGCTGAAGATCATGCATTCGGTTTTCATGCAGTTTATTTGTAATCCCTTCATGTCACTCTCTTCAGCTATCTTCTGTAGGAGGTCCTGCAGTTTTTTCTTCCGGGTCTGCAATATGTCTCTAATATGTATACAATACACAGACTCTTCCTACCTTGGAATTTAACGGATAAATTAACACGTCGCTCAAAACAAAAGTTACACAATTTGTGTATGCATATGTGTGTCCTTGTGAGCATCTCCAGGTGGTGTAATGGTTAACAAACTTGTCTCGCTAAAACCATTGCAAGTGAGTTCGATCCTCACTGGGTGGGCCGTAATTTTTAGCCTAGTGCCATATCCTAGCTGCACTTAAAAACTCATCAGATGTGTGTCCTTGTGTATGTATGAATATATGTATGTATGTGTATTTTTGTGGGTATCTATGTATTTATATATATATATATATATGCCTGTGTGTGTGTGTGTGTGTGTCTGTCTGTCTGTCTGTCTTAATCGTTTCATATCTGAATAACATTATAATAACTAAAGCTGCTGTTTAATTAAATGTTGAATTTAAAATTCAGTTTCTAATATTAATTCGTAATACTTCTTTAGAATAAATTTTTATTTTAATTTTAAAGTGAATCTCTATTTTAACCAAACATTAACATAAATGCACCAATAAATTGTTTTAAGAGTCTGTTGCAATGATCTTTAAATTAGAAATTAGTTGTATTTTAATTGGTTATCACAGACTAAGTAACAATGTATTAACAATTAAGGGGCCGTTGGCTAGTTTTGAACCTTTTAAAACTCTTTATCTCACAATCAGCAAGAAGTTCCAAAGCAAAATAGGTACATTTGTCGTTATATGATAACATATATATATATATATATATATATATATATAATAAAATTTCTATTCTGGGTCATATTACTTGGATTTCCGTTCTTTGAATATTTTGGTTTTTAATTTTCTTAGAAATTTTAAACCAAATGAATAATTTATAGTTTATAACCCCTTTAGATTGTGTGTTCAGTTTTGCTTTATATATATATATATATATATATATATAAAGATAGAGAGGGAGAAATAGAGAGGGACAAAGACATATAGACAGAGAGTTTATTCAACTTATGTTCTTTTTCAGTGGTTAGGTTCAAACCAATTATTTCTTTTTTCCCCACAATAAATCTCTTACGCCTCCCCATTTACACTTTAGCAACATTTTTCAAAGCGCTAAGTATGAAAAGAACATTTGCTGGAGTGAAAAGTAATTCAAAATTTTCTACTCGAATTATTCTAAAATACCATTCGTCATCTCTTTACCAAATCGAAATTCGTTGCTCCTATAAATTTTTTGTCAATATATTATCTTTGCATAAAAATCAATCCGGTTCAGGAAACCATGAATTATTCTAACAACAAAATGTTCCATTTGATTAAACAACGTGCACGAACGACGCATAACATATTTTCCGTTCGTTTCTCATTGCAAGCAAAAGTGAGTTAGTCAGTTAAGTGCTATTCGCTTGGGCGATCATGTCTCGAAAGAGACATAACTGACTGAGCAGAAGATTATCTCGCAGTAGGTTGCCATTACTTTTTGCGGTAGATTGGTTGTCAGCCAAGGCTATAGAAACCAATCTGTCCTGTTATTTAACCCATAACTGAACCCATAACTGAAGAGCAGAGATGGATTAATACCTTTCCTAAGGGTATTTGCGCGTAAGTGAATGCAATGAATTCAACTAGAATTCGAACTCGGTTCCCCGATTTCTCGTTTCGAGCTGATATCCCCTGAACCACAGCGCATATCCTAAAAGCAAATTACTATCATAAAGTGGTGACTATTTTGCTATTATAACCTAGAAAACAACGATCGTTTTAACTGACAACAACGATGACACTGGTGTTGCAGCTTGAGAGAATCACACACACGTAGGAGTTGTCGGGGAGTCGTTAGCCAGACGGGATTTCTCTGTTCGCTCTCTCATTCTCTCCCTCTCCCTCTTTCTCTCCCTCTTTCTCACTCTCTGTCTTTCTGTTTTGTTCTCTTCTCTCTCTTTTGTTTTCGGCCAGAAACCGCAGATTATATAACACAAAATTCCTAATCATTTTTGTTTTTCTGGTTTTCGCTTAATTGACATTATCAATGGCCAGATAATCTGTCAATGACTTTTGCCGCCAATTGTCTTTTAAGCCTGTTGTCGTCTGTACTTTCTGGCTTCGATGTCAATCATATCTTTGTCGGCTATTGTCTGTTTTTCTGTCTTTAATGTTACGCTTCATTACCACCACCCATGGTCCGAATATATCGTTATCAATCATATTTTTGCAGGTCAAGACATTATATTACAATTTTGAAAACCGATATTTTTTCACCAAAACAGATCTACATTATTTACACGGTTCGGTCTGTTTTCCTCCTCTTTATTGCCATGTTTAGGAGGTTTCAGCCGTCGTACGCGTGAGGACATGTGTTTTCAAGGTCACATGGCCAAGTAGGTATAGCCATTGATTCGTACTAATGACTTGACCAAAAGTGTTGTAAGTTCAATACCTGGCTACAGCAGTTGTGAACAAATGACTTAGAGAATGGAGTTAAAGGGAGACAACTAAATGGCATCCGGAAGTAGCATCGCACATGGAATGAGAATGATATAATCTAGTGATCGAAATAAAGAGTTTGGTTCGAAATTCCTATTGGCGCTAAGGAAACGGAGAACTGTCTCACGTAACAGAAGCAATAATTGGAGTAGATAGACTAAACTATCGCCCGGTTTACACTCCACCCACATCTATTGAACAGGTGAAGAGGCTCATCCCTTGTTCCCTGTTTAGGGTGTGGTTTCCGGCTTTCTCTTTTCCAATCTTTTCACTCTTTTCTTTCTTTTTTTTTTCAATTGGAGTAGATAGACTAAACTATCGCCCGGTTCACACTCCACCCACATCTATTGAACAGGTGAAGAGGCTCATCCCTTGATCCCTGTTTAGGATCTGGTTCCCGGCTTTCTCTTTATCCAATTTTTTTACTCTTAAGTCGCCCCCTGCGCATCAATGGCGTTATCGCCTTGCTTGGGGGTGATATGATTTTAAAAAAATATCGGTGGATGTCTTTCGATAGCAGCTGAAACTAAAATGGATAGCACGTGTAACTGGAAGCAGTTGTAACCTCTTGGTGTTATATGAAAACTGAAAGAAACTACAATTTGTCACTGCCAGAATTCAACGACTAAGATGTTAAAGCCACACACACTCATTTCGTGTTATCGGAATACGAAGCAAAACTCATTTTTCGGCAGTTAGACTCATCGACCTTCATTCGGCGTATATCTATCAAGGTAACATGCAGAAAATTAAAACTAAACCTTTTATTGAAACTGTATTTAATATTTATTCATTGTGAGTTCAATGAGTTTCAAGTACTCGGCACTGAAACAAGGTAAGCAATAATTGAGCAGTACTATAGTTACAAACTACGTGAGATATCGCTAGACATGTGTAGTGCAACGAGAAGAATCTATCTCAATAGATTAAATAAAAAAGCTCTGTTCAAAATTCCCTGTAGGTTACCTACACCCTTGTGCAAATTAGTAGTAACAAGTACTTTAGTTTCGTTTTTTAACCATATGGTCAGTTTTAGATCCATTTAAGTCACAGGATGTAATAGATATCTATTTGTTCCTCAGTTTGTCATTTGAAGTGATGTACAGTAATATGAATTTATTTTCGTTGTGTATGATTAATGTTTTTGCCCTGAAATATGTTGCATCGTCCGTGATTGCACCATATTTTTATAATGCCCAGATATTATTGTCTCAGATGTCGATTAGTTGTCTTATGGCCCTTGTCTGCGATAGACGTTACTCTAAAGAATCGTACAAAAATTGACATGATATTATTGTCTCAGATGTCGATTAGTTGTCTTATGGCCCTTGTCTGCGATAGACGTCACTCTAAAGAATCGTACAAAAATTGACATGATATTATTGTCTCAGATGTCGATTAGTTGTCTTATGGCCCTTGTCTGCGATAGACGTTACTCTAAAGAATCGTACAAAAATTGACATGATATTATTGTCTCAGATGTCGATTAGTTGTCTTATGGCCCTTGTCTGCGATAGACGTTACTCTAAAGAATCGTACAAAAATTGACATGATATTATTGTCTCAGATGTCGATTAGTTGTCTTATGGCCCTTGTCTGCGATAGACGTTACTCTAAAGAATCGTACAAAAATTGACATGATATTATTGTCTCAGATGTCGATTAGTTGTCTTATGGCCCTTGTCTGCGATAGACGTTACTCTAAAGAATCGTACAAAAATTGACATGATATTATTGTCTCAGATGTCGATTAGTTGTCTTATGGCCCTTGTCTAAAGAATCGTACAAAAATTGTAACGTTGCACGAACACACTGTCAAATCTTACAGAGAGATCACGGATATTGCTGGTGTTAGCCTTTTAAATGTCAGTCGCGTCATGAAGGTGAGGAAACATATTGGATTCATTAGTTCAAAACGTAAAATAAAATGCGGTCGGAAAAGAAAAAAACAACGCCAGGGTAGGGACCTGGACGTGATCAGGAAAAATATAAAAGATCCTAGGAAGACATCATTCGTTTTGTTTCAATTTATTTGCACAAAAATGTAGAGCTCAGCGATTTAGGCATCATTCTAATTACATCTAATATTACAGACACATTTCTAACCGCCATATTAAATAATTTTCTCTGCTTAAGTATAAGGTCATTTAACTCTCCTTCTTCACATTCACCCTGTGATCCACCTGTACGAAGGTGACAAACTTGTTGAAAGTTTTATAGTATGAACGGGGACATGTATCAATAAAAGCGTTAAACAGATAAAAAAGCTAATTAAGAACGGAGAAAGATAAGTTTGAAATAAAGAAATAGTCGTTCAAAAAATATTAATTACAACCATTATATGACGGTTAGAATTATAAATATGTAAGATAGATTCTGGTGAGTAACATTGTAAATTCTTCTTTGGATTTTATCAAGAATCTCTAAATATATCACAGAAGCACCAGGCCATATGTGACAGCAATAATCAAAGCATGGATGAATGGTAGAATTATAAATATGTAAGATAGATTCAGGAGAGTAATATTGTAAACTCTCCTTTGGATTTTATGAAGAATCTCTAAATATATCACAGAAGCACTAGGCCATATGTGACAGCAATATTCAAAGCATGGATGAATGGTAGAATTATAAAAATGTAAGATAGATTCTGGAGAGTAATATTGTAGATTCTTCTTTTCATTTTATCAGGAATTTCTAAAGATATCACGGAAGTACCAGGCCATATGTAACAGCAATATTCAAATCATGGATGAATGGTAGAATTTAAATATGTAAGATAGATTCTGGTGAGTAACATTGTAAATTCTTCTTTGGATTTTATCAAGAATCTCTAAATATATCAAAGATGCACCAGGCCATATGTAACAGCAATATTCAAAGCATGGATGAATGGTAGAATTATAAATATGTAAGATAGATTCTGGTGAGTAACTTTGTAGATTCTTCTTTGGATTTTATCAACAATCTCTAAATATATCACAGAAGCACCAGGCCATATGTGACAGCAATATTCAAAGCATGAATGAATGGTAGAATTATAAATATGTAAGATAGATTCTGGAGAGTAACATTGTAGATTCTTCTTTTGATTTCATCAGGAATCTCTAAATATATCACAGAAGCACCAGGCCATATGTGACAGCATTATTCAAAGCATGAATGAATGGTAGAATTATAAATATGTAAGATAGATTCTGGAGAGTAACATTGTAAATTCTTCTTTGGATTTTATCAACAATCTCTAAATATATCACAGAAGCACCAGGCCATATGTGACAGCAATATTCAAAGCATGGATGAATGGTAGATTTATAAATTTGTTTGACATATACGGTCACGAAAAAATTTCTATCGCGACACAGATTTAATTTAATATTAGCTTTTGTTCTGTTTTGTTTATTTTGTTTTACTTCATATCAACCTCAATGGGTTATTTAATACTGACAAGTTTTTTTTTATAATATGTTCAAATGAACAGAAATATAATATGTATCCTTTGTAAGAAATTGTTTGTAGGTCAGGTTTCATTGATAATTCTTGTATAGAGAGTTTTTTTTCATGGCTGGTAGTTTTTCTTCTCTTCAAGCCTGTATTGTTGATATTTTTGCTGTAATATGTTTTTATGCTTTCATAGTGTTTGAACCGAACTTTAGGGGGTTAACCATTTGTTTATAGCTTTAAGCATAGGAAGTTCTTCAGCTTGGGAACAATAGAAATGAAGAGGTGGTTTTCACGATTCTCACGAATTGAGTAGATGAAACACGCATCAATCATCACTCTGTTTCGCCTAACGTAATCCGAATCAACACAATGTCCGGTACGATATAGATTATTTCTGAAGGAAAGTAGACATTGATGTTCTGCTTAGATCAATACACAATTGTATACAGGAAGAATAATAGGTAGGCTAATTATGCAAAATTTCTGATCAATTGCTATTTTCTTTAGTCGATCTTTATCGATATATGTTCATCTAGTTTGGTTAATCAATACTATATGAAAATAAGTTTGAGAATAAAAAAAGAGGTGTTTCTTTGGTCATTAAAAAGCATTGCTTAACTTTTGTTTAGTGACACCGATTTAAAATAAAAAGACTTAAAATTTTAGTGCATCCACACTGAAATTTCTCTTTTAATCAATAGAGACAACGTTTTTCTGCCTTTTATCTTCATGGGTGATGCTAACCATTATAAGAATAATTAATTGCACCATGTCCACAGACAAAAAATTGGACAATTATAATGAACTAGCAGTATAGCCTGGCGTTGTTCGGGTGTAATGAAAGCTTTAAAACTAATCCATGGTCCTGGAGCTCAGACTCAGCCTAAAGAATATTTGTGTGAATATTGGTGAGAATTGGATAAATATTGTGGATTTGTATGAAGGACATACAGACAAATAAACAGACACACACGTATTTTGTCTTTTATATATATATATATATATATATATATATATATATATATATATATCCGAGTGAGTATAGAGTGAGGAGAGAAAAAAGAAAAAAAATTTTCAGTCCAAAACATTAATTTAAAACAGTGCTCGATATATGGTGTATAGAGCAGTGAATATTTATTATAAATTATGTTTTAGAACATGTACATAATTCCTTCTATATATGTCCTGTTCCCTACAATCATATGTTTGTTTCAGTGTTTGGATTTAAACACTTCCTCAGGGGAAATAAAGGTTTGGAATCATTCTTTGTTTATATTTGCTTCGTTGTTGTCGTGGGGTTGGTTGGGTTTAATTGGTAATTAAGTGAATGTCTCGTTTTGATCGTTAGACTTTTGAGGAATTTGGTGTGTAAGTGTGAAATTGTTGATTAATGGTATTATCTGTTGGAATGCATGTTTTATCTTTTTATCAGTTGGGTATATCTTTTGGTTAGGATTTCTAAGCGGTCGATGTTGAGTGGTCATTTTTATGGTCGGATATCATTTAATTGGTTGATGTCTGCTGTTAGTGGACCTAATTCATGCATTTACTTTGATCCTGTGTCTAGGTTTTCATAGACGTGATAGGGGTGGGGTGTTTTTTCTTTCCAATTTAAATTTTTTCGGGTAAAAAAATATATATATATATATATATATATACACACATATACCCCTCTTCTCTTTCTTCCTTCTTTTTCTTTCTCTTCTCCTTCTTTTCCTCTTTCTCCCTTTTTCCCTTTTTTCTTTTCTTTTTTCTTTCCTTTTCCTCTCTTTCTTTTTTCTTTTCTTCCTTTTTCCTCTCCCTTCCTCTTCTTTTCTTCTTTTTCCTTTTATTCAAGTTTGGAGTATAATTGTATTTAGGCGAAGTTATTTCAAGAAATCTAAATTTGTATTTTTTGGGAAGTAAATGCGAATTAGCGTTTTATCAGTTTTTTGTATAAAGTTGTATGTTTAATCTTAATTTTAAGTTTAGAGGGTCGGTTTTTTCTTTTAATTCTTCCCTCTTTCCTTTTTTTAATATAAATTATCGTTTGGAATCTTATTTATTTCTTTTAATTATTTATATATTTTTTATTTATTTATATATTTTTGCGGGCATTAGATCTTATTTTAAGGATTTATTACATCTATTTTTCTGTAGCATTTTTTATCTTTTATTATAATAAAAATATTTATTCAAATTCCTAGTATTTTGGGGGGGGGTGATTGTAGGGTTAGATCTTACGTGTGCTTACAGTTTATTTTTGTGTATGATATAATTATTCTGAAGTAATATATTTAATCTTGATTTTGAATGTATGAATTTTGATTCGTTTTCAAGTTTGGGAGCCATTTATTTAATTTTGATTTTTCTAGTACGGAATATTTTTGCATTTAAGCAAGGTTATTGTGTTAAGTAAGGTTATTGGTGTAGGCTTTAGTGATAGACCTTCCTTTAAGGATTTATTGGATCGATTTTTTTCTATAGCATTTTTATCTTTTATAATGAGGATATCAATCGAACTCTTTGTATTTCTTAGCATGATTGTAGGGTCAAGTCCCTAATGTGCTTGCAGTTTACTGTGGTTTCGTGTCTCTGATTTAAGAGCTTGTTACTATTTATATATTTAAGGATCTCTATTTTTTCTTGAAGGCAAAGAAAGCATGGTTCTTTTATAGATTTTGCTGTTCTTGCTTTTTTGAGAATTTTCCATTTGACCTTAGGTGCTTTATTTTCGTTTTTTAATTTCGAAAAGTATTTGGAGAGAGATGTCATGTTTTGTTTAAAAAGAATATTTGTGTGAAGTTTGGTGAGAATCGGATAAAATTTGTGTATTTGTATAAAAGACATACGGACAGATAAACAGACACACACACAATCAACTTGCTTTATATATATATATATATATATATATATATATATATATATATATATATTATCGATTTTCTGCACTTTTTAAGAACTGCAACCTTGAAACATCTGAATATCGTTTCATATGTCTTTGTCTATGAGTGTATCACATTTGATTAAAATCGGACCACTCCTCTATAAGTCGATTTTTTCGATAATCGATTCTCGATATTTATCGGGGTACCTCGACACAAAACCTAGCTAAGAACACTCGCAGACGCTTATAATACAACTGTGTAAATTCTCAAGAAAATCGGTTCAGCCGTTTCGGAGTCTATAGGTAACGGATACACACGCACACAGACACACACACACACATACAAAGTGCCATTTAGAAATACGTTTAGATCAATTGTTAAGTTATTTCCGCTGTCATGTGCTAAAAATGTCTTTCATCAAAATCCAAATTTCACCTTTAAAACTGTAGTATTTCTCCAAGAATTGGATATTTCTGCTAGAGCTGGTCTGGCGCTTTGCCTATATATCTAAAGACTCTTCAGAGAATTGGAAAAATAATTTGCAATATTATCGTTCTTGACATGTCATCTCGGCTTTAATCATTTTTGACTGCTATAAGATATCTTCCCTGTGATTGTTCTATTATTATTTTCATGGCAATTGTTCTGAATAGTTTTCCTTTTTGGTTTCGTGAATTTGCGAATTTAAGCATCGATGGAACCGTAAGTCTTATGCAAACAGTTTCTTCTATGGCACTTCCCGCTTCTGGAATTCTCTTTGGCTTATTATTTTCCTTTCAACTTCGATTTTCAAAAATTAAAATGCAAAATTAACTGTCATCTCATATCATCTTGATTCTTTTTATCTTTCTCCAGTATAACGTTTTCTGATTGATTAATGAAGTTTTAATAATTCTAGCGTTTTAGTGAACTTATTACTTTACTTCGGGTACAATGATTAAAAGGAAAAATAGTATATACTTCCGGTGAATATTGGGACATAATTCTTTGTCCATTTTTGTGACGATCTCACTTGAGTGATTTTTGTATGCATTATTTTAATAATGGAATTGCGATCAAGGTGGTAAAGTCATTAAAAAAAACACGGGTTTAATGACTATGAAAGAGTCCGAGAAAAACGTTCTTAAGAAGTAAAGCCAAAAACAACTGGAATTAGGAAATGAGTAGATGAAGATTTACATTGTTTTGAGTTTGTGTTTTGTTTAACGGCATATCAACTTCTTTGGGTTATTTACTACCAAAAAGGTGGGTTTTTAAATTATTTTGTAATGTTTTGTCATAGTAAAAATGGTTGGTTTAGTCAGATTTTGAGTAATTTTTTGTTCTTTTTTCTTTTTTATTTTTAGAAAACTGAAAATTTCTTCTAGTTTTCTATTCAAAAATATTTTGCTGAGATTAATTTTTCCTTCAAAAATGTGTTATGGTAATATTTTTTTCTTCAAAAATGTATTGTTGAGAATATTTTTCCTTCAAAAATGTATATTTTTCTATAAAAGTCTATTTTTATACTTTCATAGTGTTTTGACCCCAGTTTGTGTGGGTTAACTATTTTCCAATAGCTGGGACCCTAACAGGTGCTACCACTCCGGGTCAGGGTGGACCTGGGAACAACAGCAATTAAAATGTAGTTCCATGCTCCTCACAACCTCCCAATCAGAGGCCTTGCTGCCAGATGAAGTTTACCGCCATGCCCAGGACCTGGTTTACATGGTATTTCGATATTTGAAGATCAAATTTGACTGGAAAGTATTAAGCCAAACGAGACTTCCACAAAGCGAAAAGTGGGAGAGCATAAACTTTTACCACAGTAATAGCAATATCAACTTTGAAATGATGATATATAACTGCCAATCTAGTACTGCAGATAAATTCATGAAGTCGCGGTACCAAAGCGGAAATCAGAAAAATTACTATAAAAATAATTATTGAAAATGGACGGAAAAAATAAATACATTTTATACCAGAATCTCTAAATATACAGCAGAAGCAACAGACTTTATATAGTAGCAATATTCAATACATGGACCCATAGCAGAATTTTAAATCATATCTTACTCCAATCGTTCTCTTTTAGTGACATAGTAATCAAATTAATCCCGCAGACAATTCCTTAAGGAAAATAAATATATGAAACTAATTCTACGAACGATCAAAAGAATTGTAATGAGACGTCTTCTACGTGCAGCGTATTTCAACCGACTGTCGCCCTCGGGCTATCAATTGGAGTTACTTAATATAATAATTTGGTCAACAATTTGCGAATGTTGTAAACATGATTTATATTCGTTGCCCCACCTCTTGAAGCACAAAAAGTAAAAGGGTTTTCAGGAAAAAAAAATGTGCTCTTTTGAATGACATTTAAAAAAAACACTTATTTTGTTCAGGCTAATGAAGTTAGCGTTTTTTGTAGAATGGCTCATGTGGTAAATGCGACAACATCACCGATCGTGGAAATGAGATGAGGTGCTTTCCTTAATTATTGAATGTTTTTCTTCAAATAAGACATTTGAAAAGGCATTAGGTAAAATATCAGCCAGTGTTTTTAATTATGCTTAATAAAGTAAATCATAAAGAAATTTATGTAATGAATATGCATGCACCTTGGTTTTCCCTTACAGTAAAGTGATTGGCTGGTGTCAGCCATAAATATAGACGAAGGCGAGGACGCATAGAGGTCTACGTCCATACGTCTATACGACTAGAAGTATACAGATTTACGACTATTGGTCTACGTCTCAGGATACTGCATACGATGAGTACCGTCCATTACGTCTTCTTACTAAATTTGACCTACCCGGTTATATTTGCCTAAACCACGTAACTAACTTGAATGATATATATATTATATATATATATATATCTTTCCGGGGCATATCAGAAATTTATTTTTAATAAAGTAAATTGATATAAAAAATAATTCAATAAACAAACGTGATTTTAATTACTTTTAATAAGGTAAATCTGAATGTAATTTACATTTCAAATAAAGTAAATCGACTTTTTATTATATATAATTTAATAACTTACGATTTAATTTCTTAATAATTATTAAAAACGAAGAAAATTATTCATATTTTACATAATGCTTTTTAAATGTCTCAGTTTTATACTGTACGAAAAAGTTATGATTTCATTGTGCTGAGATGTCTCGGCTCTAAGGTGTCTCAGCCCTTAGTTGTCCCGATGCCCAGTCGGAAGTGTCAGTCGGCAGAGATGAGTTGTGACTTCATTCAGCTCGCTAAACCTGTTTAAAAACAAAACAGCATCACTCAGACCGTTTTGGACAACGTCGGTGGGAACAAAAACATGAAACACTCACAAAGGAAACAGGTGGTGAAAACATCGATAAGGCAAAAACTGAAAACATAAGTCTTGTTTTTAGTACACAGGGTTATTTATTCATAGATTAACTTTACAGGGATTAGGATGAGTGATAAATGAACCTTCATAATAAAAAGATGAACAAAAAATGGGTAGAAGAGAGTTATTACTCAGAGGCAAGTCACGAGCCGTTCTGTGCTCTCGCTGGTCAAAGGAACAATTTTGTCCGTTAGCGTGCCGTGAGAGAAAACAGTAGTTCCAAATCTTATTCCTAATGATCTAGGTGTTGGTGAGTGAAACTTGGGGACATCTTCGGTGTCGAACGAACCAGATCGTCCTTTTGGCCAGAAGAGAACTCTGAATGTGGTCAGCCCATTTCTGTCAGGCACTTATATCTCGAAGAATGGCTCGAGACATATCGCTAACTAACTACAATCTTCTACAGCCACTATTCAACTATATTTATTTACTCCGATTGCCGTCATTGTAATTCTGACTAGAAGACAGTATTGCAATATAAGGACGGGAACGAAATTTTTTACATTCCACCCTGGTGGCAATTGACCCTGAAAGTTTTCATTTATTTATTTATTTATTTATATATTCACATTTCGTTTTTCTCGTTCTGGAAATCGCGTGGTTGATTTGAAGACATCAAACTTTGCTTTTGTTGCTAATTATTAAACCTACCCAGCTTTTTTCGCAGATGAGTTTTAGCACTCAACTTGACCTGTCCGAATCGAGCGAAGTAATAGGTATTGTCTCACACATTCTCAAGGTGAAAGCTCGGCGCTACCTGATCTCCGTTGAAAATGGATAAAATATTACAGACGGATAATCTGCTCAAGGTAGACCGTTCTTTCTCTCATCTTTAGAAGCGAGCCACAAATCAGTAGCAACGATTATCCTTTAATCGCGTCTCGACGCCTCCAGCCGGGGTTATCTCTACTTAGATTGCAGTTTTCAACGGATGATTTATCGCGGTACAAATTGCCTTGTTATTAACGCCTTTAATTTATCAATTTATTTTATTTTACTGCCATTGAAAAAGGATTCATCTTTTTCTCGCCATTGCGAAAATCCAATTAATTTCTTGGCCTTTATCGCTAAGCTGTATTTTTCTTGAAATATTACAAGAAAAAGATAAAATTTAATTAATTAAACAACGTTAAATCGATTTGAATACTCAAAAGAAGCGATTTGAAATAGCCATTCATCATGGTTTAGATAGGAACACATTGCGTTATTATCAAAATTTATTTCTTTTTTACCATTGAATGTATTTTGTTCTTATACTTTTAAATACTGATTTTCTGTTTCTTTTCCGGTCTGTTATCTTTATCTTTGTTGTATATTTCACGTTGTTTCAGTCGATATGTTTTTTCACTCTTTCTAATAACGTGTGAGGTTCTATGAAAGGGTATGCTTTCTGACCGAACAGAAGAATTTCCCTCGGTAGGTTGCCATTACTTTCAGCGGAAGACTGGTCACCAAACATGTATCTTTGTTATTTTTTTTTTTGTTGCATAGGTCAGTTTTACGGTTCATATATACTTTGGCCTCCCTAATATAACATTAAACAACGCATTTCTATTGTTAGATATTCGCAATATTGATTTTGATTTGGTGTTTAACAATTTTTAACCCCTTTTTTGGCTTATGGAATTATCTGGACATCCGAGAATGAGCAATTTATACCATTTCTCCGATGAACTTAGATCACTGGTGCCCCCTAGGTTCGAATTTGCACGAGATACTAGATTAGCAACTAGATCCCACTCTTTTACAGTGAAACCGATATAAAATGCAACCGCAACTTCTACTCCAACAGTTTCTTTTCTCGCACGTCCCGACTGTGGAATTCTCTTCCACATGACTGCTTCCCCGACGGCTACAACCTCCAGGAGCTTAAATGCAAGGTCAATAGACACCTCCTAACAAACTAACTTCCATTCTTTCAAACACTCTTCCCACCAACCCACCCAACTATCTATCACCCCCACCTTCTGACATTTCCTATATCTAACCACTCTTCCTATTTATCTCCCCCTATGTAGCTCCAAGCGCAATAGTGGCAGTGGAATGCCTTGCTTGGGGTGAAATGATTTTAAAAAATTCACATGTTTTTGGACAATTATCTTCATAACTGTTACATATTTCAGTCAATGTATTTTTGACATTTGAATTCTTGGGTGAAATATTTTCATTGTCCTTATTATTTTTAGATTGGATTATTAGTAAGATTAGCCAGTTATTTATTCGGCATTCATTGGAGGAACAACCAGTGATATTCTTGGTTAAAATTTAGAAAATCTTTCTAAAAAAAAAAAAAAATTTTTATAGTCTATTAGCTGTAATTGTTCTTTCCAGTATTGATAGGGCTTTCCCGCCTAACTTTTTGTTTAAGGTAATGTGAAAAAGAATAGGCAGCCTGTCGTGTGCGTTAGGTCGCGTCCGTCTAGCCCTGGCGCACCGTCACCGGCTTTTGTGTTTCGCTTCTGCTGCACGTCGTCCGCCGTTTTGCTGTCTGCCGTTGCCATTTCCGCTTCTACCGCCGCCGCCGCCGCCGCCGCCGCCGTAGCCGTCACCAAAACGAGGTGACAACGACTGTGATTAGGACGCCATTGTCGCCACCTCGAAACAGAGTCGAAAACAACGAGATGTGCGTTGTGGTGCAGTGGAACGGGAAATCGAGGAGCAGAGTTCAAATTCCACTTGAATTCCTTGCATTCACTTACGCACAAATACTCTTGGGAAAGGTATTAATGCGTCCCTTCCCTCCTGTTATGGGTTAAATAACTGGACAGATTGGGTTCTATAGCCTTGGCTGGCAATGTTTACCGTAGAATGTAATGGCAACCTACTGCGGGATAATCTTCTGCCTAATCAGTCATGTTTCTTTTGAGACATCATCGCCCAAGCGTGTATCACTTATGGCACTTAACTGAATGTGAAATGTCATCTTGATTGTTATTATTTTCTCTTATTGTTTATGTAATACCAATTTTGGTCGTTGTTACTGTTGGAAGTTTTTAAGTGACCTGGCTTTTGTTAGTCTAGTTCTCTGTTTGTGATTCCGTAGTGTTATTCAACTTGTTCTAAAAAGGATGGTCCTCACTAAAACCTACTTAGCAAAAACAATAATGACTAATTTCAGAAATTGTGACAAAAAATCCATAGATGCGTGCATAATAATACAACATCAAAGATAATAAATCAATAAGACGAGATTATGTAGCTCTGCTTATCTACACTTTTCCCGAATTTTTAATTAGGACGAAAAGTTTATATCCTGTTTTCTGTTTGTAGAAAATATTCTCTCGCAAATTACTCGAATTTCGAGCCAGAAAAATAAAAATGCATGACAATTCATCTCGCCGGTCCAATCTCGCCAACTGCTATCCACCTAACCAGTTAAGCCCCCTCTTCGCTTCGAGAACGACTGCTTTTATCGGCCGATCAATTTTTTCCATTGGCCGACAACACAGAGAGGACGCCAAAGATTTGCATACACTCCCATAGCGACTTTCTGCGGCGGACTTGTTTTGGGTATGTAATTTTCTTTTTCACCGCATTTTACGTCGTAGTATTAACGCGACGCGCTGTCGCTTGGTTTGACGAGGTAAGTCGCCGTTTTCTTCGCTATACTGTTCAAGATTTGGTTTCCAATTCTTTCTAAATTATACTTCAACGCTGTACTTTTAACTCTGATCCTGTCCTACGATAATATAACTCAACACCACAACCACTGATTTGAGTGGCTCTTGGGCTTTGTATTGAGTAAATATTTGTGTAAAAGCGAGCAGCATTTTAAATCACCGAATCAAAAGAAGAATATCTCCGTGACTGGGACGACTCCTACCCTCTTCTTCTCTGAATCGTGACCTTTGATGAAATTGGCAGAATACTGAGGAAGGTGCTGTCACATGAAATCTAATGAATACTGCCATATAAAATTAATCCTATTCTAGTAATATTAGTCGATTTCTTATGTGCATATATTTTAACATTCATTTCCTAAGAAGCCAATTCTGCTGTCAGTTGAAATATTATAAACTCTTTCTATCAAAACGATTTTCCAGTAAAACATGTTTTGCAAGTCAAGTAGCAGCCATAACTCGTTCCACTGATTTTTTTTCGGGTGGGGAGTCAAATCATCTCTCAGTTCCGTGCCTGTTCTCGAAGACAGAGTGCGACTCAGTTTTATCTCTGTCCCAGGTCAGACATGCAATTGAGAAAAATTATACTGAGAGGTGGCCTGTCACGGGGACCAGTGTCCCGAGGCCGCGCAACTCCATTGCACCAGAGGGGTGGACGGGTGCTCGTCACTGGGGCCAGCGTGATCGGCTGTTGCGGAGAATGGGTAACTTTTGTGCCTTGCATTGTGTCGCATCCACTTCCTAGTGGTGAGGAAGAAGTAAATAACCTTTCTATTTTTAATGAGCCTTCCTTTAGAAGCTTTTATTTGAAGTAGTTTGAAATGTCATCTTGAGATTTTTATTCTTTTTAACTTCGTGTTAAACGTGCGAGGCGAGTTAATTTATGGCTGCTTTTATAAAACTTCAAGAGGCGTTGATGTTTTTTTTATTTAGTCTAGTTCTTTGTGATTCTGCAACGCCAAGATGACAAGTAACTTTGTCTATATGAGACAGTGGCCACTAACGCCACAGACCGAGAGGTCGACAGAGAGTGGATAGAAAGGAAGGAGGAACCGTTCACAGTGACGTGGAAAGGAAGATACGCCCGTTAGGTAGTTTTCATCTCGTCTCCACTTAATCTATGCCTCGCTCGTTTTACAGCAGAAGGTTACTGATGTGGAGCCAAATGTGTATCCACTGAAATATAACACGGAACATGAGGCATAGGTTAAAGAAAGATCTATTTACAGGAAAAGGTCACAAAGAAGAAGGTACAGTAAGCAGAGCGTACGAATCCAGTATAGTCCTTGGTAGTCGACTGCGTTCATGCGCACAGTGCTACGGTATTTGCCCACCTTCCCACTTAAGGCGAGATGTGACACAAGGCCTTTTTAATGTGGGTCTTCCCGGCCATATAGCCAGGTCAAAAATAAATGTTTACCTTTCCCCAGTCGTAATTCTACCCTTCGGCGGAATCACAACTGGGTTAGTGCTCTCTACCCGAAGGCAGAGAGCTGACAGTGTCATAGTAGCATGTGCACAGTGCTACTGTCTGTTTCCACCACTACTGCTATCACACACGTATTAATATAGATGTGGGTGAGACCATGTTGAGGAGAGTCTGGATTCCACAACAGTTACAACCGAAAAAAATTTGATAACTGCTACAGTCGGCTTGTGGATTTATTTCGATGGTAGCCAAGATATATTTTTAAGCTGTACAGTAAAAACAAAATTGGTCCGAGGTGCAATATTACAAATGCTACCAGATTCTACTCATATAGAAAACCATTTTATTGTTGTAATGGCAACCGTTTCCATCATTTTCAAAACCTCGTCATGGGGAAAACGAAAAGGAAATTAATATTGAGCATCAGGAAGAGACAACTAAAGTTCCTGAAACATGCAATGAGGAAGAAGGGCTTGGAGAACCTGATACTAACAGGCCAGATAGAGGAGAAAAGAGACAGAAGAAAGCGGCGGGTAACATATTTGAAAGGCCTGAGTGGGTGGATGACAGAACGGGGCATGCGAGACGTTACAGGAGAAAGCGTGCTAAGGGTCACTAGGGATAGGGAGACGTGGTAGGCCATGATCGCCTACGTCTTGAAAGAACAAGGCACAAAGAAGAAGAAGAAGAAGACAGTACTTTAAACGGTGTTTCAACGTGATGAGTACGTAAACAGATTGATCTAAGAAAGCAGTTGTATAGAACTGACAGATTAGATATTTTTAAATGACTATGATACCATACATGAAATATCCATAAAATTCTTGATTTGACAAATCTATGAACATAACTGGAATCTACCGATAAATGTTTTCGTCATGTACCAACGTATGGTGTTTAGGTGAAACTACTTCTAACGCCGTGTATTTACCTCCAATAATAAATTTCTTATAAGTGATAGATTCATATTTGTTGGCTTTAAGAAACGGACATTTATATTTTTATATTTTTAAAGCATTTCACCACGGAGTAAAAGATGAACTATTAGGGTGTTGAGGAAGTAATTATGTATTTTAAGTCTTACAGACTTAAGTCACAGATATACTAACGTAATATTATCAAACGCTGTTTCTTTCCGTTTATTATTTTTTATTTTCTGGAAAAAATCACTATTCAGAAATAGTTGCTAATATTTACATCATTCGCTTTGATTATTAATATAATTAACATCATATTTTTATTTCTGCTATGGTCACAGTGCGTTGTGGTGCAGTGTATACCGGCTCGGAACAAGAAATCGGAGAGTCGAGTTCGAATTCCAGTTGAATTCCTTGCATTCACTTACGCGCAAATAACCTTGAAAAATTATGAATTCATATCTTGTCCCTCCAGCTACGAGTTAGATAGTAGGACAGTTTAGGTTCTATAGCGTTGGTTAGCAACCAGTCTACCGCAGAAAGTAATGGCTGTATACTGCGGAAAAATCTTCAGTCAGTCATGCGCCTTTCGTGACATGATCGCCGAAGTGTGTATCACGTATGGCAATTAACTCCCCTTAGAGGTATTCATGTTAATACATCCAGCTTTCATTACACTTTCATAGCCATTTTTAGTTTTAGAATTATTAAATAGTTTTATTTGCAATTGCCTAGTATATTCGATCCATATATTAATGTAACATTCACAGCCTTCGGCGATTTAGCTCAGACCAAGAAACTGTCAGGTGATTATAATTAAGAAACGAATTCAGCGGAATTCTACCGTTACCACCTGGGTTTCTAAATAATATTTAGAATCCCGGAGCGTCAAATTAATAAATTAGACAAAGCGCCAAGTGAGAAGACACAATCCCTGTCATTATTTGTAGTCACTGAATTTTTATCTCTAGAAAATGCGAAGTATTAAGTGACAGCAGGTCTCCCAAGTAAGCCATAACTCTTCTCAGTGTACGCCATCTAATTTTATCTGGTAGCTAAATGGGTGTCAGTAAAAGATATGGAACAGGAGTGTCGGGATCGAATTCTGATCGATTCTGTTCTTTTCACTTCGTAGTAACATCTTCGAAAAAGGGAAGAATCAAGCTATCCAGTCTAGGAGAAAAAAAAGTTCTGAATTTGAACCGAGCCAGAAAAGGAGTGTTTACGTTAAGATATTTCTCTAAACACACTCGTTGCTAATACAGCATTATGCATTACCGAGCCAGCTCAGTACTTAGATGGCGACCATTCAAAAACGCTGCCTTCGGTTTTAAACAAGAAGTACAGCAGTAAAAATCAATCAAGGAAGTAGCAGAGTACATTGTAGATTAAATAATACCAAAGTCTCCTCAATCCGCTAGGTGTCCTGGGTATAATGATAAACAGCATTCAGCAGCAAGGCTTCTGACTGGAAGGTTGTGAGGAGCGGGAAACCACCTCTTAATTGTTGTTTCCAAGTCCACCTTGGATCGGGGTGGTAGCATTTGTTTGTCTCCAACTATGGGCAAACAGTTAAACCCTAAACTGAGAGCAATACACATTGAAAGCATGTAAATAGGTTTTTAGAGGGAAAAATATAAACAATACATTTGAGAAAAAAATTACCACCAATACATTTGACACTTGATAAAAACCTATAAAATACGTCGATGAAACCTGATCTACAAAGTAATATCTTAACAAAGAATATATATTCTATTCATACAAACCTATTCTAAAGTTCTTGTCGGTATTAAATAACCCATTTAGGTTAATAAACCTTTGTGACACTATCTCCCGCGGGTATATTTTCTTTTGTTTGGTTTAATACAACGGAGAGAGAGGAATTAATATTAGTAGTATTATTGGTTGTGCTTTATTGTAATTCGCGATGTGAACTTATGAAAAAAAACTATTTTAATACTATCATATACTTGTAAAATCCGAGGAATAGAAAAATTAGCTATTTTAATAATATCATATACTTGTTTAATCCGGGGAATAGAAAAATTAACTATTTTAATAGATGGGAAAGAAAATTATAAATATAATTATTCTTTTTTCGCGTTCGAAGCAGATACTTTGGGCAAAGCTAAAATTTTATGAGTATGCAAAACAAAGTGTCAAGGTTTGTTGATGGGATCAGGCGGGGTTAAATTCCCCCAACAGAATGTTTCCCTGGGAACAGAAATTGTGGGAATTGGAAAATCTAAATATGATGTCATCGAAAGGAAGTGAGCTGGTGATATTTCATTCGTCGAGCTACCCACTCCAGCAAATCGAGTGGGTGGATTTCATTGATCGAAGTCAGATCTCCCGAGAGGATTGGAGAGGGTTATAAAAATAGATACTCGACGAGAAAAAATTGTTGAGTAGCTATCAGTATCTGTGAGTTGTTCTCAGAGTAGAGTCGGAGTGAGTCTCTAGAATTATAGTCGAAATGTAATGACTGTGGAAAAAGCTCCCCAACTTATGGCTAAAGAGTTAATGTCGAATGAAACTTGCTGCCAATAAACTTGAAGAGTTAATGTAGAATGAAGCCTGCCGCCGATTAACTCAAAGAGTTAATGTCGAATGAAGCCTGCAGCCGATTAACTTCAGGAGATAATGTCGAATGAAGCCTGCCACCAATTAACTTCAAGAGTTAATGTCGAATGAATACTGCCACCAATTAAATTCAAGAGTTAATGTCGAATGTAGCCTGCCACCAATTAACTTCAAGAGTTAATGTCGAATGAATCCTGCCGCCAATTAACTTCAAGAGTTAATGTCGAATGTAGCCTTCCACCAATTAACTTCAAGAGTTAATGTCGAATGAAGCCTTCCACCAATTAACTTCAAGAGTTAATGTCGAATGAAGCCTTCTACCAATTTACTTCAAGAGTTAATGTCGAATGAAGCCTTCCACCAATTAACTTCAAGAGTTAATGTCGAATGAATCCTGCCACCAACTCAACTTCAAGAGTTAATGTCGAATGTAGCTCGCCACCAATTAATGCTAAGAGTTAATGTCGAATGTAGCTCGCCGCCAATTAACTTCAAGAGTTAACACGAATGTAGCCTTCTACCAATTAACTTCAAGAGTTAATGTCAGAATGAAGCCTTCCACCAATTAACTTCAAGAGTTAATGTCGAATGAAGCCTTCCACCAATTAACTTCAAGAGTTAATGTCGAATGAAGCCTTCCACCAATTAACTTCAAGAGTTAATGTCGAATGAAGCTTCCTACCACTAACTTCAAGAGTTAATGTCGAATGAAGCCTCCACCAATTAACTTCAAGAGTACGTCGAATGAAGCCTTCTACCAATTAACTTCAAGAGTTAATGTCGAATGAAGCCTTCCACCAATTCTAACTTCAAGAGTTAATGTCGAATGAAGTCTTCTCACCAATTAACTTCAAGAGTTAATGTCGAATGTAGCCTTCCACCAATTAACTCAAGAGTTAATGTCGAATGAAGCCTTCCACCAATTAACTTCAAGAGTTAATGTCGAATGAAACCTGCCACCAATTAACTTCAAGAGTTAATGTCGAATGAAGCCTGCCACCAATTAACTTCAGAGTTAATGTCGAATGAAGCCTTCCACCAATTAACTTCAAGAGTTAATGTTCTAATTAGCCTGCCACCAATTAACTTCAAGAGTTAATGTCGAATGAAACCTGCCACCAATTAACTTCAAGAATTAATGTCGAATGAAGCCTGCCACCAATTAACTTCAAGAGTTAATGTCGAATGTAGCTTCCACCAATTAACTTCAAGAGTACAATGTCGAATGAAGCCTTCTTACCACTAACTTCAAGCGTTAATGTCGAATGTAGCCTTCCACCACTAATCTCAATAAGAGTTAATGTCGAATGAAGCCTTCTACCAATAATCCCAAGAGTTAATGTCGAATGAAGCCTGCAGCCGATTAACTTCAAGAGATAATGTCGAATGAAGCCTGCCACCAATTAACTTCAAGAGTTAATCTCGAATGAATACTGCCACCAATTAAATTCAAGAGTTAATGTCGAATGTAGCCTGCCACCAATTAACTTCAAGAGTTAATGTCGAATGAATCCTGCCGCCAATTAACTTCAAGAGTTAATGTCGAATGTAGCCTGCCACCAATTAACTTCAAGAGTTAATGTCGAATGAAGCCTTCCACCAATTAACTTCAAGAGGTAATGTCGAATGAAGCTCTCTCACCAAGCTCAACTTCAAGAGTTAGCCGTCGAATGTAGCTCTTCCACCAATTAACTTCAAGAGTTAATGTCGAATGAAGCTCTCCACCAATTAACTTCCAAGAGTTAATGTCGAATGAAACCTGCCACCAATTAACTTCAAGAGTTAATGTCGAATGAAGCCTGCCACCAATTAACTTCAAGAGTTAATGTCGAATGAATCCTGCCACCACTTAACTTCAAGAGTTAATGTCGAATGAATCCTGCCACGAATTAACTTCAAGAGTTAATGTCGAATGAAGTTTCACCAATTAACTTCAAGAGTTAATGTCGAATGAAGCCTTCTACCGATTAACTTCCAAGAGTTAATGTCGAATGAAGCCTTCCACCAATTAACTTCATGAGTTAATGTCGAATGAATCCTGCCACCACCAATCTCAAGAGTTAATGTCGAATGTAGCTCGCCACCAATTAACTTCAAGAGTTAATGTCGAATGTAGCCTGCCGCCAATTAACTTCAAGAGTTAATGTCGAATGTAGCCTTCTACCAATTAACTTCAAGAGTTAATGTCGAATGAAGCCTTCCACCAATTAACTTCAAGAGAGTTAATGTCGAATGAAGCCTTCCACCAATTAACTTCAAGAGTCAATGTCAGATGAAGCCTTCCACCAATTAACTTCAAGAGTTAATGTCGAATGAAGCCTTCTACCAATTAACTTCAAGAGTTAATGTCGAATGAAGCCTTCCACCAATTAACTTCAAGAGTTAATGTCGAATGAAGCCTTCTACCAATTAACTTTCAAGAGTTAATGTCGAATGAAGCCTTCCACCAATTAACTTCAAGAGTTAATGTCGAATGAAGCCTTCTACCAATTAACTTCAAGAGTTAATGTCGAATGTAGCCTTCCACCAATTAACTTCAAGAGTTAATGTCGAATGAATCCTGCCACGAATTAACTTCAAGAGTTAATGTCGAATGAAGCCTGCCACCAGTTAGCTTCAAGAGTTAATGTCGAATGAAACCTGCCACCAATTAACTTCAAGAATTAATGTCGAATGAAGCCTGCCACCAATTAACTTCAAGAGGTAATGTCGAATGAAACCTGCCACCAATTAACTTCAAGAGTTAATGTCGAATGAAGCCTGCCACCAATTAACTTCAAGAGTTAATGTCGAATGTAGCCTTCCACCAATTAACTTCAAGAGTTAATGTCGAATGAAACCTGCCACCAATTAACTTCAAGAGTTAATGTCGAATGTAGCCTTCCACCAATTAACTTCAAGAGTTAATGTCGAATGAAGCCTTCCACCAATTAACTTCAAGAGTTAATGTCGAATGAAGCCTGCCACCAATTAACTTCAAGAGTTAATGTCGAATGTAGCCTTCTACCAATTAACTTCAAGAGTTAATATCGAATGAAGCCTTCTACCAATTAACTTCAAGAGTTAATGTCGAATGAAGCCTTCCACCAATTAACTTCAAGAGTTAATGTCGAATGAAGCCTTCCACCAATTAACTTCAAGAGTTAATGTCGAATGAAGCCTTCCACCAATTAACTTCAAGAGTTAATGTCGAATGAAGCCTTCTACCAATTAACTTCAGGAGTTAATGTCGAATGAAACCTGCCAGCAATTAACTTCAAGAGTTAATGTCGAATGAAGACTTCCACCAATTAACTTTAGGAGTTAATGTCGAATGAAACCTGCCACCAATTAACTTCAAGAGTTAATGTCGAATGAATCCTGCCACCAATTAACTTCAAGAGTTAATGTCGAATGAATCCTGCCACCAATTAACTTCAAGAGTTAATGTCGAATGAAGCCTGCCACCAATTAACTTCAAGAGTTAATGTCGAATGAAACCTGCCACCAATTAACTTCAAGAATTAATGTCGAATGAAGCCTGCCACCAATTAACTTCAAGAGTTAATGTCGAATGAAACCTGCCACCAATTAACTTCAAGAGTTAATGTCGAATGAATCCTGCCACCAATTAACTTCAAGAGTTAATGTCGAATGAAATCTGCCGCCGATTAAATTAAACAGTTAATGTTGAATAATTCGCCTCCGATAGGAATCCCGAAAGAACGTTTTTGTTTTAAAACTTATTAGGAAGAATTAAAATTTCTGATTATTCTCGACAAAAAGCCCGCACTGCTATGAAAATAATTTTTATCACTTGAGCCGTGAGCGAGCTTCTAAATAACAAGGAAACCAACCCCACACCATCACCGCCATCGCCACCGCCACGTTTGCCGCCATTACCCGCTTCTGATTCGGCAAATTCCGTCAAGTTCTTTTTTATTTTCATTTTTTAACATTACCTAGAAAAAGAACAGCTTCAATTTTAGAGAATACGTGAAAAAACCTTAACGAGAATTGAAGAGTTTTGTTACTTTAAAAAATCTTAGAAAAGAATTCTTATTTTGAAGATTAGCAGCTCTGAGATTTTAAAAACGAGCTCTCTCTCTCTCTCTCTCTCTCTATCTATCTATCTATCTATCTATCTATCTATCTATCTATCTATCTCCGTTGTAAACCGGCATTCCGACAACTGTATTATCATTCTAACAAATGTATTGGCTGCGCCTGTGGCTAAAAAAGAAATGTTTTTTTTTTATATATAAAGACATTCTTCGTAACTCTCCAGGTGTGTTTGATCTTATTCATTTATTTTAGTAATTTTTTTGTGCCGTGTTTATTTTTAACCACAAGTGTACACCAGTGTCCGGGCTGGCTCTGATAAAAAGGCGACTACTAAAATTGCACAACTCGGTCTGCTTCGGTTTAATTCTGGATTTATATCCAGCCGAAAGGATCTATAAGAAATGCCGACCAACAAAAACCTGAAAGAGAACCTCATGGAACTATATGGGTAAATACATATTTTTACGTTTTCATTGACGATACTTAAAGTATTTCTTTATATACTCATTTGAGGATTTCCAAAAAGTATAGCACTTAACTATCTGGCCTACTGAACTGGGTAAAGAAAAAGATACTCAACTTACCTTTCCCTTCTCTCCTCGTAACACTCGCCAGTAGTAGACTCTATGTTTCTTGTTTTGAATGCAACAAAAATTGTATAATTGTAAATATTTTATTTGGTGTGGTTTGTATACTAAATATTTGTCTGTGATTTATCTCTGAGTTTTGGTCAATCATTTTTTTTTCTTTTGTTACACTTAACAGGTAACAGTGACTTATAACACTATTATTTTGTATAAGGCTCATCCCTTGTTTCCTGTTTAGGATGCAGTTTCCGGTTTTCTCTTTTCCAATCTTTTCACTCTTTTTTTAATTTTTTTTATTTTTTGTCAATTGGAGTAGATAGTCTAAACTATCGCCCGGTTCACACTCCACCCACGTCTATTGAAGAGGTGAAGAGGTTCATCCGTTGTTTCCTGTTTAGGATGCGGTTTCCGGTTTTCTCTTTTCCAATCTTTCACTCTTTTTTATTTTTATTTTTATTTTCAATTAGAGTAGATAGACTAAACTATCACCCGGTTCACACTCCACCCACGTCTATTGAACAGGTGAAGAGGCTCATCCCTTGTTTCCTGTTTTTGATGCGGTTTCCAGTTTTCTCTTTTCCAATCTTTTTACTCTTACGTAGCCCCCTGCGCATCAGTGGCGTTATCGCCTTGCTTGGGATGATATGAATAAAAAAACAAAAATATGTTCTCTTATTCTAATACAACTTACCTTCTTCTTTTCGTGTCTTTCTTCCGGGCTCTAACAGGCCACAACAGCCCCAAAAGATAGTATCATTGTTATTTTTGGGAAACGCGCTTACAGTTTATTTCTATGATCTAAGCTAAATAATTTGCACAGTTCCCTTGCTTTTTTATTCCTTCCCGATCAGCTAACAGACATTAATATATTCTTACTTATAATTAAAGTTAAGAAATTGCTCCCTTGCCTTCATTCATCACTGACATGCGCCTGTTGATCTTTGAACTTTTCTGTTCCAACATTCGAGTCTGTGTTATGTTAAAACTATTGACGGTCGGAAGAAATTACCCATTATTTATTTACATAAAACTGTCATTTGTTCTCTATTCGGTTCCGTACTTGCCTGTACGTAAATTTAATCATGAAGCCTGTCACTCCACAGCCGCCTCCCTGTTCGCTTTCTCAGGATACTCCGCACGGTGGTCAGGCGTGATTGGTGTCTTCTGAGGTACATACGCGATAAAATTACTAATTAACCGCAGTCATAACGTAATTTAGCCTTCCCTTATTGGACTGGCTCTCTCCGACTTTGACAGGCATTTACACATTTAGGACAGTAAAGCACACCAATTTGTAGTTATCCTTGATCGTTCGTCTCCTGCGAAAGGACGTTATTCCTTCACAAAAACCACAGCTGCTATCAGTACCGGAATAATTAATATGGTCACCTACGCGTGTTTTCTCGAGGTCTTGTGAGAGCTTATATTTGCCCACCATCGTTGCTCGAGCCTTGCTTGCCCTGTGATTTTATTCGATTTGCATTCAGACAATTAAACTTAGTGATAGAAAAATATATTTATCTTCATTTTGGACGTTCTACGATACAATGGTCTTCTTGCTCACTTGCGATATTCTGAGACTGTCGACAGAGCTCTATATGCTATACTGAGCAATCTTCCCACATAAATACAGCACTTAAAAAACTTTAAACAATATAAAAAAACATACAGTCACACACATAATATGATAGAATAATATAACGAACAAAATAGGAAACGTGTCTCAATCAAAGCTTGATTAAAGCTTCTTCAGAGATCGAGTCAAAAATGAAAAAAAATACAGAGACTAAATACTGAGACGTTTAGATTTAAGCAAAAATTATTAAGAACAATTGATATATATATATATATATATATATATATATATATATATATATATATATATATATATATATATAATTGCTTAATTACTTAGTTGTTGGTTACGATAAAATTAGACCAGTATATTAAAAAGTGTTTAATACAATTATATTGTAAAACATTTTAATATATGAATATATGAATATATTGAATATATATAATATATGAATATATTGAATATATATATATATATATATATATATATATATATAATTTATTTGTTTGAACATTTCATTTTAATAAATACTCGTATTTGAGTAGGTATTGTTTTTAATTACACAGAAAATGAAACAACTGTTTCTTAAATGAGTGTAATTCTTTTTATTACACAGTTTAGAATGTGGAAATTTGTTCTGACTTAATTGCGAAAGATAATGCCTCTTAAGTAGCTTCCATTCTCGGCTTCGCAATGTCAAGTTCTTTCTAAGCTATTCTCCATGACAGTTCTTAACATCGGAGGTTGTAGGGAAATAATTTTCTGTTGTACATTTGCCTTAAGTTGTTGGATGGTTCGAGGCTTATTTACGTACACTATAATATAACGAACAAAGTAGGAAACGTGTCTCAATCTAAAATATTTTACCTTTATTAAAAGCTTCTTCAGAGATCGAGTAAAGAATGAAAAAAAATACAGACTAAATACTGAGACATTTAGATTTAAGTTAAAATTATTAAGAGCAATTCATATATATAATTATATATAGATAATTGTTTAATTACTTAGTTTTTGCTCATAATAAAATTAGACCAGTACACAGTTGTATTAAAAACTGTTTAATACAGTGATATTGTAAAACATTTTAATATTCTTCATATTTAAACGAGTTATAAAGAATATATATATATATATATATATATATATATATATATATATATATATATATACATAATTTATTTGTTTGAACATTACTTTTAATAAATACTCGTATTTGAGTAGGTATTCTGCTTTTAATTAAGAATGGTTTTAGCATAAAAACGGATACAAAAAAGCGATCTGACTTCAAGTCAAGAAAGAACAGAACTATATCGGAATAAACCGAGAAGTGGCCTATGTTATTGGCTAAGAAGAAACCCCACCATGCATCAGTTACTTATGTATACAAGTTTGAGAAAGAGGTGCTTTTATCGGACCATATTAAGGAAATTGGCAAGGTGAAGAATCCCGATAAATGTATTCCACATGAACTCAGGGAAAGTCAAAGAGTTTGACGCTTTGAAGTGAGTTCGATGCTGCATCCTCGAAATTTGAATTAATCATTTCTTGATCGAATAACGGATCCTTATGACAATTGTAAACATTCGACTCAACTTGATAAGGACGAAACCCTTAAAACACTTTCCAAAATCGAAGATTATGGTAAATGTCTGCTGTTCAACCATTCACCTCATCCATTATAGGTTTCTGACATCTAACTAGTGCATCAATAGCGTAATCAAATGCCAGTAACCGAATGAAAGGCAAATTCAGTTACGTAAAATGCAAAAGAACCTGGTTATTTGGCAAAGTAAAATTCTATTCTACTTCACAAAGATGTGTGACAGGATAACAGTGTAGAACCTCACTGACCAGGGATACGAGACCTTGCCACATCCGCCATATTCCCCCAATCTCTCGCCCATAGGCTACCATTTTTAAGCATCTTGACAATTTGTTAAGCGAAAAGACATTCATTTTTTTAAGAGGATAAAGAAACTGCATTGGAAGAATTTTATCGTTAATGCATAAACCATTTTCTAGATCGATGGCAAGAATATGTAGATGTTCAGATTTCATATTTCGACTAATTTTAACACTGATTTAAATACATTAATTCAGAAATAAAATTTAATTCTAAATAACAAAAATTTAGCTTAACATTTGAAATATTAAACGCTACACATAGAAGAATGATGAATGCATCACACAGTACAAAAAAGACAATGAAATGTGCCAATGAACATACCATTTCTGCGTTTCTTTTTTAGAAAAGTAAATACTTAGAAACGGGATTTGCGTTGTGTTGCAATGGATATCAGCTCGGAACGAAACATTCGAGAGCCGAGTTCGAATTTGAATTGAATTTATTGCATTTACGCGCAAATACCTTTCCCAAAGGAATTACTCCATCGATTCTCGTTTCAACTATGAGTTAAATAGCGAGCTAGATTGGTTCTATAGCCTTGGTTTCCGACCAGTCTATCGCAAAAAATAATGGCAATCTACTGCCCGGTCAGTAGTGTCCCTTGAGACATGATCACCTAAATATGTATCACGTATAGCGCTTGACCGACTTAGAAAGTAGCCAAGTTCTGGTGTGAATTGAATGTGCTAAAATATCAGTCAATTCTTTCTTTTGAAAAGTCATTTGTTTTTGTCTATCCAGTTTAAACTCGGTAGACCGATCATATTTGAAGATAAAAACGACCCGAAAAACCACATACGGATAGTTTAAGAATAAGATTAGGTTAATCTAATGGGCTACTCAGTCAGCGGACCTAAATCTAATCGATCATCTCTGAAAAAAATTGAAAATCCATAATTGGGAAGTATCGAATCTAAACGATTTAAGACAATTGTTTGAAGAAGTAACGCCAGTCGAAAGAGTCAGTAGCTACAGAACACTCCTAGATTAGTGATCGATAACAACGATATACACACTTATATAGAAATCTTATTTTTATATTTACCGGTTCTAGAAGATTCAACTATATGTGAGTGTATGCATTGTTTAATTACTGTTTGCGGTGTGCAACTGAAGATCACAATGCCGTGTGAATTGATATACACATATTATTTATACCTACAATACAATCAAAAAACGCCTTCGCCATATTTAAACTTAGATGGAAAGATATACAATAAATTAAGCATACTGTTAGTCTTTAAAATAATACCAATCGGCAGTCAGCTACCTTTGCCACAATTCCATGATGGTGAAAACCAAGTATATTAGACGCAATAAATTGATTGAATGCCTCATTAGTCTTCCTCATTCGCGAAATATTTCTCACGAAAATGTTTTTTTCATTTTGGACGTTCTACGATACAATGGTCTTCTTGCTCACTAGCGATATTCTGAGACTGTCCACAGAGCTCTATATACTATACTGAGAAAACTTCCCACATAAATACAGCTCTTAAAAAACTTTAAACAATATAAAAAAATATACAGTCACACACATAATATGATAGAATAATATAACGAACAAAATAGGAAACGTGTCTCAATCAAAGCTTGATTAAAGCTTCTTCAGAGATCGAGTCAAAAATGAAAAACAATACGAAGACTAAATACTGAGACGTTTAGATTTAAGTTAAAATTATTAAGAACAATTGATATATATATATATATAATTGCTTAATTACTTAGTTGTTGGTTACGATAAAATTAGACCAGTAAACAGTAGTATTAAAAAGTGTTTGATACAATTATATTGTAAAACATTTTAATATTCTTTATTTGCAAACGAGTTATAAAGAATATATATATATTTTTATATAGATAAATGAGAGTGAGATAGATAAGTGATATAGATAAATGAGAGTGAGATAGATAAGAGAGAGCGTTAATACTATATATATATATATATATATATATATATATATATGTGTTTTTTCATTTTGGACGTTCTACGATACAATATATATATATACAGTATTTACGCTCTCACACCCTGATTGAGCAATCTGGAAGAGTGGGAGGCTTTGCAAACAGTAGCTACTCCGGCATATACGCATCGCTCATTTAATGATAAATTAGAGCACGCTAGCTATTGGGCATGTTTATTCGCGCTAAAAAGTCTGCTTTCTTCTATCGGACGCTCGTGGCCTAGGGGTAGAATCGTCGACTGACGCTGATTCGCTCGGGTTTCAATCTTGGGTTAGGCAACGTTCGGAGTCTAACCGTACTGATGAGCTGCGAAATAGATCTGTCTGCGGATTACTCTAGTATATATATATATATAATTTGTTTGAACATTTCATTTTAATAAATACTCGTATTTGAGTAGCTATTCTGCTTTTAATTCCAAAGATAATGAAACAACTGTTTCTTAAATGAGTGTAATTCTTTTTTATTACACAGTTTAGAGTGTGAAAATTTGTTCTGACTTAATTGCGAAAGATAATGTCTCTTATGTAGCCTCCATTCTCGGCTTCGCAATGTTGAGCTCTTTCTAAGCTATTCTCCATGACAGTTCTTAACATCGGAGGTTGTAGGGAAAGAATTTCCTGTCGTATGTTTTTGCCTTAAGTTCTTGGATGGTTCGAGGCTTATTTGCGTACACTTTGTCTTTAAGATATCCCCAAAGCCAAAAGTCTGGTGCTGTCAAATCAGGTGAACGTGGAGGCCATTCAAAATCGGTATTTCGAGAGATTTTTTGATCCTGAAACATCGCAGTTAACAATTGCATTGTGGCTCTAGCTGTATGTGCAGTTGCTCCATGTTGTTGCCACCAATATCCTGGCATGTTTACTAACTGAGGCTGAACAAAATTCATTAGCATATCTCTATATCTCTCAGCAGTTACAGTCACAGCATTTTCATTCGCATCCAATAACCCTTTCTGAGGTTACTCCACACCATACTGTGACTTTTACTGGGTGCATTGGACTCACGTGAACTTGGTGTGGATTTTCGGTGCCTCAGAATCTGGTATTCTGATTATTGACATACCCATTCAAATGGAAATGAGCCACATCTCCCATGATGAACTTGTGAATAAACTCATTGTCATTTCTTGCAGTTTCCTGAAACCTGACAGCGTAATTTAGTCGTTTCTGAAAGTCTGCTGGTTGCAAAGATTGCACTAATTGAACCTTGTAGGGATACATGTGCAAGTCTCTTTGAATGCACTGCAGAGAACTCCGTGAAATGCCAAGTCTTGAGAACGCCTTCGATTGGATGTGGTTAGGTTCTCTTCAATGCTACGCCTCACATCTTCAGTATTTTCAGGTGTACGTACTGAGCGACCTCGTCCACGTCTAGACATATCATTTACAGAGCCCTGCTCTTGAAAACGAGTCACTAAGTTCATTATTGCAGGTCTACTAGGAGGATGTCGAACATTGAAATGGCGCATATAAGATCTTTGCGTTGCAACAATTGACCGTCTATTTTCAAAGTAAAATTCAATTATCTTCACTCGTTGTTTTGTTGTAAACTTATCCATACCAAAAATGTCCAAAGATTCTATTTAATAATTCTGAAAAAAGAAATAAAATTATATTAATAGAAAAAAACTTATTTAATTTTTAAAATGTAAAGTGACTTATGGGCCACCCTGTATAATGCTCTACCGGCCTTAATAACTTTGAGCAATTTTGTGTCATTCAACATGATTGAAACATGTGACCCCTAACAATATAGGGAAACCACCAACTGATCTCGGCCAAGAGTGATTTCACTGTCTAACCGCGTCGTATCAGGCCTTTCAAACACAAATTTTCGAATTCTCATAAATACCAATCTCTGCTGTGAATGCGTATCAAAGAATTTAATATGTAGTAATCATCGTTGTAAGTATCGGGGAGTAAGGTGAGTGACACGGTGTCTCCCAGCCAAATCACATTGTAGTATCCTTGGCCACCCAAACACCATTAGGCCTGGTATTTCCTAGTGTCATATGTGATAAACGCTTATGCAATCAAGAACGTCCCACATACGGTTGCCGTTTTTTCCTTATATAGACTCCTTGTCACCCATGGCTATATGCTCTCATATATTCTTCTATTTAACCCATATCTTGGGGAATGAAGATTGATTTATACATTTTTTAAGGGTATCTCTGCTTAAGTGAATGTAACAAACCTGTTTGGAATTCGTACTCTCTGATGGCTGATACCCATTAGACCACAACGCACAACCCACCTGAAGAAATAGCAAATTTAACATTATTTTTATGGGGTGGTTTTGGGGCAATTAGTACTGGAAAATTAACCAAGATTGAACGAGGAAATGGATTTACTAAAATCTCAATTCATTTTTTTACAAAAAGAAATGTCTATTAGCCTTGGGAATTGGTAAGTGATTCTTTCTTTAATATGATAACGACCCGAAAACGTACTTGTAAACCAATCTTAGAATAGTTAAAAAAGAATAAGTAAGGTAAGTAAAACGTCTTCTCAATCTTTTGACCTCAGTCTAATCGAACATTTAAAGAACGAATTGAAATGGGTCTTCATAAACGAAAGATACTGAATAGGAATAATTTCTAGCGATCCTGATTCGAAGAATAATAAGAAAATAAGTTAAAGAGACGTAAAAACGACATAGAATGCTTTAGAAAATGTCTATTAGCAGTTAGTGCAGTGCCAAAGGTCCATTAAGTAAGTATTAGTGAAGAGGACTGAGTACTTTATTGATATAAAAATTATAATGATAATGGTCATTTTTCTGATAAGTGAACATTCAGCGTTCATTAAGCGAACAACCAGTGTTTCTGTCGTTTGAATTTTATAAAATTCTTTTAAGACAATTCTTCAGAAAAATAGGCTTTCCAAGTTCACGAACTGTTATCGACCTTTCCATCTTTGATAAGGGATTCTTTTTTTTGACTTTTATTTGAAATAATGTGGAAAGTCATCTGGATTATATCATTTCTTTTAGCTTCGAGTTACATGCATTTTAATTGCTGTTGCAGTTGGAAGATGACAAATGGTGTAGTTTCTGTTATTTGGTATAGTTTTTTTTTGATTATGTAGCGCCGATTCACCAGTGACTAAGAAGATTGATCAGCCGTGTTCCTTTTTTAAAAGCCATTTTGAATCATTGTTCAAAGAAAACAGCTGTCTACTGTTGAAATTTTAAATATTCCCGAATGGGTTTGACGACATGCATGACATTTATCTGGAATACCATATCTAGGGTCCTGGGCATGACGGTAAACTGCATCCGGCAGCAAGGTTTCTAATTGGAAGGTTGTGAGAAGCATTGATCCACCTCTTAATTGCTGTTGATCTCAGGCCCACCCTGACTCGGAATGGTAGCCCCTGTTAGGGTCCCACCTTTGGCCAAATAGTTAACACCCAAACTGGGGTCAAAACACGAGGAAAGCATAAAAATAGACTTTTATAAAAATATATACATAAAAATGGGCTATGGATGTGCGTTTGGGTGCAGTGGATATCGACTCAGAACGACAAATCGTGGAGCCGAGTTCGAATTCCAGTTGAATTCCTCGCATTCACTCACGTGCAAATACCCTTGGGAAAAGTATTAATCCGTCTCTTCCCTCCAGTTATGGGTTAAATAATAGCACGATTGAGTTCTATAGCCTTGGCTGGCAACCTATTGCGGGATAATCTTCTAACCAATCAGTCATCTCTTTTTCGAGACATGATCACCCAAAGCGTGTTTCACATATGGCACTTAACTGACTGACTGACTGACTTACTTCTTAGCAGACAGAATTATATCTTAGTGGATGAAATCCTTGGCTCAGTAGTTTAAGGACATAATAATTGTTAGTTTAATACCTGGTGGGCAAAGTACAGGTTTAGATACAGTGGAAACCGTATATCTGACATCTGTATATTTAAAATAAATTTTAAAAATTAGAAATAAATATAAATTGCAATAATTATCTTTTATTTGGAAATGAGTTATTTCCGCGACCTAGAATTCAAACTTTCGGTATCTTCATGAGATATGCAATAACTGATTTTACAGTTTTTGAAACGCTCGAACATGGACTTGTACGAACGCGATACTGGAATTTTCAAATATATATATATATAATAAAAAAGAATAATAACAATAAGTTTTCAGAATGACGTTACAAAAACTAGCGTTATGAAAGTGGAGACGAGGATCTCATTCTGAACTTTCACAAAGACTACAGAAGAAACGTATATCTCATTCACTCCAGACGCTATTTTTAATACTATTAGCGAGTTTATGTACAATCCGGACGAGGGAATAACTTTCCCCGGCATGCCTCAAATTACCAAGCCAAAATAATTCGCTGGACTACCTACATAAATTCTGCATAAGGCTCACTACAATTTACGATTGCAGTAGCAGCGAAAGAGGACCATTCATTTAAAGGCACGGTCCACCAGCAGAAGGACGTGAAATCAAGCTCTCCTATCATTTTGAAGATGAGATTCTGCTCTCGAAATATTAATGAATAATAAATAGGTAATACGCAACACCTTCTTTAACTTCCTTTATTATACTAAACGCATTGTGATAGCCGTCAAATACCTACACATATACCTTATATACACAATGCTTCAGCAAATTACAAAATTCTCCTAACTTTTCAAACGTATTACAGAATACGAAAGAAATTTCAAAATGGATTGTTCGTATAGAAATGACGAACAAAAAACAAAAACAACGGTTATTATTGAGAAAATTGTTCCCTGATGAACATAAAAATAAATAAAATCTATTTTGCCGAAACAACAAGGTGTCAAATTTTTTGGACACTGTAAAGATATTATCAAACATTTTCGGAGAAGGAACTTTATCATTTAATGCACTGTGGAATTGTTTAAACCTATTAAAGTGTTACGATGACGATTTTGTCACCGACCCTGCATTTGTCACTCAAAAATGTGAGATGTGTAAGTCAAAGGAGTAAACTGCTGACTCATTAAAATGTCTGATATTCGGTCAGGGCTTAAATTCAAATTAAGACTAATTGACTAATCAAGAAACAGATTCAAAATTAACTCTCCAAAACTAACTGAAGTGTGTCAGCGTATGTTAAATTTAAATTTTGATACACAAAAATTGATGAAAGAGATATATTTCACTAATATATAGCGTCTGACCATCTAAAAAAGAAAACGAAAACAGGAGTTTTTTTTTAACCCCGAGCGAATCAGTAAAAAAATACGATAAAATACCAAATACTTGCCAATGTTTTGGTTGTAAGTAATTTAAAAATTATTGTTTTTGTTTTTTTTGTTTTTTTGTTTTTTAATAAGCGTTTCACCCCGAGCAAGGCATGTCACTGCCACTACTGCGCAGGGGGCTACATAGAGTGGAGAAAGGGTGATTAAATATAGGAAATGTCAGAGGGTGGGTGATAGGCGGGTAGTGATACCTACAATGGTTAAATATAGGAAATGTCAGAGGGTGGGTGATAGGCGGGTAAGGATACCGAGAATGAGGGTTGGGTAAATGAGAGTGTTCTGAGAATAATTGGGAGTTTGAGTGATAGGAGGTGTCTATTGACCCTACATTTAAACACCTGGAGATTGTAGCTGTCTGGAAAGCAGACTTGTGGAAGCGAGTTCCACAGGCGGGAAGCGCGAGAAAAGAAGCTGTTGGAGTTGAATTTACGGTTACATCTTATCTGTTTAACTGTAAAAGGGTGGGACCTAGTTGCTAATCTAGTATCTCGTGTAAATTCCTGCTTAGGCGGCACCAGTGCTCCAAGTTCATCGGAGCAGAAGCCATGAAAGTACTTGTAGAAGAGGCACAGGGAAGCCACATCACGCCGGTGAGAGAGTGGTTGCAGCCGGTCTGCCAAGTCAGTATCAACCACGTTACAGATCCTCCTTTTTATTTTGTCAAGAAGCCCAAGGAGAGCAGCAAAGGCATCCGACCAGATATGACAGCAATATTCAATACACGGACGGATGGTAGATTTGTATATGTGCAGAATAAATTCAGGTGGGAAAAACTTCCGGGCCCTGCACAGAGACCTGACTTTCATAGCGGCAGATTTGGCAATGGATTCGATATAGTTATTCCATTTGAGGTCCGCCGAAAGTGTAAGTCCAAGAAGGCGTAGTATTTTACTCTCTGGGAGGCTATCCTGTCCCATTTTCTTTAGAAATAAAAAAATGCTGCCAATGTAGAAGATTAGAACAAAGGACCACTTGTTGCAAATCCAAAAAATGGAAGAGAAACAAAAGTGTATGTCAGCAATGTAAATACATTAAGCGAAGTCGACAAGCGGGAAAAAAATTAGCGAGTCTTTTAACAAAACATCTATTGTTTTTATAATTATGTGGTCCCAAGCAAGGCATTTTACTGCCACTGTTGTGCAGGGGGTTATATAGGAGAAATGTTATGCGAGTGACAGTTTACAGAGCGTGTCAGAAAGAGGGTATGAGAAGGAAGAGGATATTGACGAGAGTGGGTTGGACGGAGAAAAGAGCATAAGAGTGAGGATGCAAGTTAGTGAGACAGGGGATGACTATTGACTTTACATTTGAATTCTTGAAGATTGTAGTTGTCGGGAAAGCAAGTAAGCGGAAGGGAATTAGACAGGCGGGAAGTTCGAGAAAAGAAGCTACTAGAGTAAAACCTGCGTTTACAAATTATGGTTTCACAGTAAAAGATTCAAAAGAGACAATTTGTTTTTGTCACGATTAACAATAGTTTTTTATTGAATACTGGGTCCGATATTACTATAATTAATGAAATGATTTGGAGAAAAACGGTTAGACCTAGTTTACTGACTTCAAGAAAAGATGCCCATGATATTTCAAAGAAGAAATTCGTTTTTTTTTTTTTGTTTTTTTTTTCGTCAGTTCGATTGTAATATTTTTTTTGTTGTTAAAAAGACCGGAAAAGAGGTGGTGTTAGTCCTAAAAATTACAATGAATTTATTGCAAACGGATGGCATAGCATTATTTAATACATGGAACCTGGCAATGAATTTGTTCTGCAACCAAGTAAATATTCTCACTGAAAGTATTATTACAGCAAAAGAAAAATTAAAAGTTCAATATAAAAGAAAGTTCCTAGAAGTTCTTTTCAAGTCTTGCAAAGTGCGCAAAAGCAAAGGCGAATTTTGAAGTTAAAGGAAACGCAACACCAATATCTCACCAAAAATGAGTGTACCTTTCGCGGCGTTAGATCCAATCAATGAGGAATTTAAAGCGCTAGAATAATTAGGAATCGATTCCAAAATAGACTTTATGTGGGCATCGCTGAGTGTTTTCGTGAAGAAAAAGAATAATAAAATCCGCGTATAGTGCTGATTTCTGAACGGGTCTAATTGAAAGCTTGCAAAATTATAATAACCCGTTACTAAGTCCAGAAGGAATTTTCGCCAAACTAAATCTGGGAATTTTTTCTAAATTGGATTTGTAGGATACCTACCATCAATTCCTGCTAGAAGAAGAGTGTTCAAAATCAACAATCATAAAAGTGTTCTATAAATTCAACCGAATTATTTCAGGATAAAGTTAGCTCCGAGCATTTTGTAACAAATGATGTTGCTCGCTTGGTTCGATTGCGGGCAAGCATATTTGGATAACAAAATAATTAAAAAGTAAACCAATTCCTCAATTTTCTGATCTAAAATACTTTATGTTTTATGATTTCGGTTGAGAATTGATCAGTCAGTCAGTTAAGTGCTATACGTGAGACACGCTTGGGTGATGATGTCTCAGAAGAGACATGACTGAATGGGCAGGAGATTAGGTTGCCATTACCTTCTGCAGTAGACTTGTTGCCAACCAAGGTTATAGAACCCAAACAGTTCTGTTATTTAACTCATAACTGGAGGGATGAGACGGATTAATACCTTTCCCAAGGATGTTTTTGTGTAAGTGAATGCAAGGAATTTAACAGGAATTCGAACTCGGCACTCCGATCTCTCGTTCCGAGCCGATATCCACTGCATCACCAACTTACTATTTTCTGGTAACTGATTGGGCATTCTGGGGTCTATAATACAGAGGAATGTGTTGCATAAGAATAAGATATATATTAGTGTTTATTAAAAACTATATTAAATATACAAAGAGCATATAAGATATGATAGGCAAAGGTTTGTTGTTTTTCACGCGAAGGGATTCTTGGCGTCATGTGATAAATCCACATAAAATAAAGTATATCTAGGTCAGATAATGGAGACTGAAACTGCTAAAAATATACTTAACAAGTTATTAGAATGTTTTCTTTGAATGATAAGTTACTTGAACTTAAAATAAAAACGGTTTAAGTTTATTACTTACATTACTATGTCCTAACACGTCAAAGAGATAGATATTTTGGCCTATTTTAAGAGAAAAAAAGGGTATAATCTGTACAGAGAAACTCTGATCTAATGAGGTAAAACGGATTTGTTTCGAGAATCAACGGGAAAAAACAGAACCGAAAAACGTGCCCATTGCCCAGTGACATTTATGTAAAAAAATATCAACCGGTCTTATTCCTTTCTAAGTTTTCAGGCTTTTTTTCGCAAGAATTTAATTGTTTTTCTACAATTATCCAAAATATCGTTTTGTTGTATTTTTACTTTCTGATTTTGCTTACCGTTATCAGCTTTGCCTTTTTTTTACTCATTTATTTTTTTTATTAATTGTTAGTTTATTTGTTAGTACATTCAAATGTACTGTAGGATGAATTATTTTTGTTATATGTCATAAATACTGATATCCTAATCTCCGAATGCTTTAGGCTTAAATTCTCTTTTGTATTTAATTTTGTTTTCTGTTATCTATTTCCACGTTTATCAAACATTTGAATATTTGTGTTTACTTATTTATGTAAAAGTCATTTGTAATATGAGTTGCTTTCTTGCGTTTATATATATATATATATATATATATATATATATATATATATATATATATAAACGCAAGAAAGGAATTCCTATTACAAATGAGTCTTAAATAAGTAAATACAAGTATTAAAATCTTTCATATATATATATATATATATATATATATATATATATATATATGCAATTTGTTTTATATATTATATATGTGCGGTACTTATTTGAAAACGCTCAATATTAATGACAGAGCTAACACATCTAGTTAGATTTGTGCGAGCTTGTGACTCTGGGTTTCACGTTTTTGCGATGGCAAAAGCGTGAAACCCAGGGTCACAAACTCAGAACAATACAACTGAATATATATATATATATATATATATATATATATATATATATATATATATACACTACGAGTCTTAATTATTAGGCAATCCTAGTTTGTTTGTTTTTTATATATATTATATATTTAATACTATTTCTTGCTAAGTGGATACTTCTAAAAGAAAAGAAAATGGTACTTTTGTTATCATTACTTTGCAAAATTTTACAAGGCAGCCAGGAAGTCTTTGCCTCGGCGAGCCAATAAAAAGAGACTATCATGGGGAAGAGATCACAAAAACTGGACACAAAAACAGTTCATTTGATGCACCATGTTATTGTTCAGCATTAACAAAAGAACCATTCTATTTTCATTTACAATTATCCACTTGGCAATAAATACTAAAAAAACGTATGGAATACATAATTTTTTATAAAAGTTGGTTGACCTAATAATTATGCCCGGTAGTGTGTATATATATATATATATATATATATATATATATATATATATATATAAACTATACTATATCAACTCATTTTGTCCTCTGATTGGTTTGATTTAATTTGTTTTCAGGTATATCAATCTTAATGGGTTCTTTTGTGCTGACATGATTTTTTACAATTATGAACAGAGTAAGTATTTTGTAATATATCTTTAGAATGAATAGAATATGTATTCTTTGTAACAAATCAGATTGTAGTTTAGGTTTCATTGATGTATTTATGTAAATAGCTTTTTGTCGAGAGTCAAATAAATTGCTGGAACTTCCATATTTTTTCCAAAAATATATTACTGGTGTAACGAGGAAGTTAGAAACGTTTTTTTGCTTCAAAAGACTTGGGTCATGAGTAAAATAGTCACCTTAGTAAAAGTAGTAGTAACTGATCATTCGGTCAGGGTTCTACTACTCCAGCAAAAGAGTAGTATGAATTAGGTCACTGGGTCAGGTTCTAACCTTCCCAAAAGATATTAAATAGCCTGATAACTAGGATTACAGTGAAAAAAAAAGAAAAAAACAGAGAAAGAGAGGACTAATGAACATAGGTTCCTGTTTCAATATCCAGTGAATACATCACGTGCTGCTGTGAAAGGTAAAGATTGTTTTGTTAATCACTCTGACCAAACCCTAGCTGTGCATAGTCATATATATATATATATATATATATATATATACATATATATATATATATATATATATATATATATATATATATATATATATATAATCTTTAACAAAGTTGAATGACCTTTTTCCATTCCGCCTAAACTTCCTCCAAATATCTTCCTCGTTAGACGCACCTCTTATTTTCCAGTGAATACTGTACGAAGTTGAATCCGTTCTAGTGTCCGGTATATTATAGTTTTGTCACCTTATTCCTGTGTGATTGCTGAATATTTTTTTGTGCTATAATAAATTTCCTTTCTGTATAAAATTATCTTGCGTTATAGTTTAATTCACTCTCTTCAGCAGTATTCCAACTAAAATTGTAATTTTATGTGTTGCTGACCCAAACGGGTTCGTAACATTGTGTACAGTATGACTTGGAACGAATATTTCCGCATCATAAAACAACTCTTCCTTAAATTAGAAGAGGCAAACCTATGTATGAACCTAAACAAGAGTGAATTTTGTCATGCAAAATTGAATTATTTGGGCCATACTGTTGGTCAAGGACAAGTTAAGCCTATCACCGCAAATGTGGATCCTATCCTAGAGTATCCTATTCCAACCAACAAAAAACAATTAATGAGATTTCTCGCTATGGCAGGTTTCTACCGAAAATGTTGTAAAACTTTCTCATCAAAAGCAAGTCCTCTCACGGATCTCCTTAGAAAGGATGTAAAATACAAATGGAGTGAGACAAACTTAAACCGACACTCATGGTGGGTCCAGCTCTCGCAACACCAGATTTCACAAGACAATTCAAATTGCAAATTGATACCAGTGATGTCGGAATGGGTGGTATCTAAAACCAAGATGATAAAGGTATTGACAGAGCAATTGGATACTTCTCCAAAACGTTAAAAACCCACCAAAAGAATTACTCTACCATTGAAAAGGAGTGTGTATCAGTGTTAACAACGCTACAACACTTTGACTTCTATCTCAGTGTTAATATGTATGCTGTTTTGGTCTTTACCGACCACAATCCCACTAACTTTTCTTCAAAGGATGAAAACCAAAAACCAGAGACTGACAAGATGGAGTCTTCTCCTACAAGAATACAACATTACAATAAAACATATTAAAGGAAAGAACAATGTTATTGCAGATGCATTATCTAGAATTTAATATGACAAATTGTGGAAGTATAATTTTGCTAAAAATCGAATTTATTGTTTTACAAAACTTGTGTTAGGACTGATTGCCCCAAAAGAAATATTTTGTGTGTAAACTTAATTAAATTTTCCTATAAAAGTTTTTCATTTGAAATTCAAAACTTTTACTCTAAAGAGGGGAAGTGTAACGAGGAAGTTAGAAGCGTTTTTTCGCTCCAAAAGCCTTGGGTCATGACGAAAATAGTCCCTTAGTAACAGTAGTAGTAACTGGTCATTCGGTCAGTGTTCTACCATTCCAGAAAGGGGAGTTGTATGAATTAGGTCATTCGGTCAGAGTTCTGCCACTCCAGAAAGGAGAGTAGTATGAATTAGGTCACTAGGTCAGGTTCTGCTCTTGCCAAAAAGAGATTAAATAGCCTGGTATCTATGGTTAGAGTGAAAAGAAGAAAAATCCGAAAAAGAGAGGGCCAATGAATATAGGCCCCTGATTCTATATAAAAGGGAAGAAATAGTAGAAAATCCCAGAGTTGTTGGGCTACCATCCAGGCGTGAACTCTCTCCGGCTATTCGTTCAAGACGTCGAAAAGATTTTCCATCAAGCTACCTACTGAAATTCTCCGCACGAAAAACTTCCTCAATATCCAGTAAATACATCACGTGCTGCTGTGAAAGGTAAAGATTGTTTTGTTAATCACTTTGACCAAACCCTAGCTATATATATATATATATATATATATATATATATATATATATATATATATATATATATATATATATAATCTTTAACCGAGTTGAATTACCTTTTTCCATTCCGCCTAAACTTCCTCCAAATATCTTCCTCATTAGACTCACCTCTTATTTTCCAGTGAATATTGTGTGAAACTAGTACGAAGTTGAACCCGTTGTAGTGACCGGTATATTATAGTTCTGTCATTTTATTCCTGTGTGTTTACTGAATATTTTTGTGTGGTATAATAAATTTCCTTTCTGTATAACATTATTTTGCGTTATAGTTTAATTCACTCTCTTCAGCAGTATTCCAACTAAAATTGTATTTTTATGTGTTGCTGACCCAAACGGGTTCGTAACACAGGTATTGCAAGGCCTCTGATTGTGGTTTGAGAAGAGTGTGGAACCACCTCTTAATTTCTGTTAGTGTCCAAGTTATGGGCAAATAGTAAACGCCCCAGTAGTATAAAAGAAAGTTTTATAGCACATATATTAGCAATTTCTTTTTGAAAAAACATTACCAACAATATATTTAACTCTAGAGAAAAATCCTGTTTACAAAAACACTTCAACAAAACCTGATCTACAAACTGATTTCTCACAAAGAACACGTATTACATTCATACGAACCTATTCTAAAATTCTTCTCAGTAATAAATAACACATTGTGGTTGATATACCGTAAAACAAAATCAACCAAACTTCATAGTTTGAAATTCATAGTTTAGTATATTTTATTTCTTTAAAATTTGTTTTTTCTTTTTTCTTTTGTTTGCAAAAACATTTCTTGTTTATTAACATACTTCTGCTTGTTAAAAATAACAAATACAGAAATAAGGGTTGTGGTTTTGTTAAGTAAGAATGAGTTTTATGGGCCTGGAACAGATTTGAAATATTCCTATTAATTTCAATGGGAAACATGATTTGAGATTCGAGTTTTTTAATTTACGAGCTCAGCTTTGGAACAAATTGAACTCGTATCTCAAAGTGTTACAGTGTATTCTGGACATTCACATATTTTTTCCAGAGAAAATTTAAAGATACTCTATTCGTCTTTCTTTCACAAATATTAAATATGTCCACAAGAAATAATTTTATCTTAATATTTTCAGCACACAGAAATCTAATATTAACGGATGGTAGAAAAACTAATTTAATTTTTACAAATATGGCTATCCGAATGTAGTACTGACGATTAGCATTCAAGTTCCGCAGAATGTTTATAAATTATCGAAAACCGAATGGACGTTTCTTTACGCTTACAAGTTTGAATTCTAATGTAAAGATTGGCTGCCCGTTTTCATTATAGTCGTCTAGGGGAGTAAGTCGATTTTCCCTGTTTCAGGTGCTTGTCTCTTTCATGCATGAACGTAATCTTCAGGACATCTAATATCCTGAAGATTGCATTCAAGCATGAAACAAAACTTACACCGCTCAGTGTTGACCTAACTGTCCACATTTCTATCTATCTCGGTCTTTTCATATCTATCTATCTATCTATCTATCTATCTATCTATCTATCTATCTATCTATCTATCTGAGTCTGTTCATATCTATCTATCTATCTATCTATCTATCTATCTATAATTACTATTGAGCTCTCTAGAGAGGAAAGTTTTTAAAAATCAGATACCACTTCTGCGATTTATGCATAACTTTTCAAGAACGAATTGAGTTCTTACGATGACTAGCGTGTGTATACATTGCTTATATATAACACGCTAACATTTCCCTTTTCTGTTGCCATGTGCCAATGGCTTAGGAGTTAGCGAAACCAAATTGGTCGAGTTTCGATTCCGGTCAAAAGCAAGTGGATGTCTAGCCACACTGATGAGCTGTGATACAGTGAAACAGGCTTGTATGCGGATGACAAATATATATATATTAATTTGAAATATTGAAATTATATATATATATATATATATATATATATATATATATATATATATATATATATCACCCAAAACAAGGCTAGGCCGCCATTAATGCACATGTGACAGTGGGAGAAAAGACTGGGTACAGGGTGTATTGAAAAAGGGATAAACGATGAACTGGATCCAAGATGTGATTTGACGTTACTTTTAAATTTTGGAAGATATTTATCAGGGAAGCAATTAAAGGGAATGGAGTTTCACAGGCAGGTAGTCCCAGGAAATAAACGGTTCCCGTAGTATTAGCCGTTACATTTAACTATTCAAGCCGTAAAGGTTGGGATTTAGATGTCAATCTAGAAGAATATTTAGAAAGAGTCCCAGGGAACATATATATATATATATATATATATATATATATATAATGGCAAGAAACAAAGTCAATTTCATACTTAAAGGCATTTATTGATGATGGAATAGCAATAGATGAAATAAAAAAATAAGAAATACGAAAGCGAAGGATCGGTTTCGTTCCTTCATCAGGGTCAACTGGGATTTATTTTAATTCAATTTTTCAACATTTAAAATATTAAAAGATGAAAACGAATCATGATATGCTGCGAGAAAAATGGAGAGGAGACGGACAGGCACTAAATAGTAATAAAATGAAGTCCGATAGTACATTCTCTCTGGTTACAGAGAGACGGGGTCCTGGTCTTAATATATATCGACTCCAATGCCTGTAAATGGAATGTAGAGAGTGTACCCTCCCCATTGTTCACCAGTACGTCATGATTCATTTTCATCGTTTAATATTTTAAATGTTGAAAAATTGAATTAAAAAATTCCCAGTTGACCTTGATGAAGAATGGAAATGAAACCGGTCAATCGTTTTTGTATTTCTTATTTTTTGTATTCTATCTATGTGCGTTGTGGTGCAGTGGATATCGACACGGGACGACAAATCTGGGTGCCGAGTTCGAATTCCAGTTGAATTCCTTGCATTCGGTTACGCATAAATACCGTGGGAAAGGTAATAATCCGTTTCTTTCTCCCCGGTTGTGGGTTAAATAATAGAACAGATTAGGTTCTATAGCTTTTGCTGGCAATCAGTCTACCGCAGAAAGCAATGGCAACCTACTGCAGATTAATGTTCTGTCCAGTCAGTCATGTCTCTTTCGAGACATGATCGCCCAAGCGTGTATCACGTATGGCACTTAAATGACTGATTGTTATTCCATCATCTATAAATGCCTGTAAGTATGAAATTGACTTTGTTTCTTGCCATTATATATATATATATATATATATATATATATATATATATATATATGTGTGTGTGTGTGTGTGTATGTGTGTCTTTTGTGTTTGTGTGTGTGTGCGTGCATGTGCGTGCGTGTGTCCCGTTTACTTGAAGTTATCTTTCCTCGCTATTTTTGGCTTTCTTCATTTCAGTGTCACTGTTAGTGCTAAATTCTCCAAACCTTCTTTTCTCATTATGAAAAACGAATAATTCCGCCGTTATTATTTGTTTTATTTTACTTTCTCATTCTCCTTAAAGCATTCGAATTGATTTTTTGGATGTTAAGGATGATCTTTGCAGGACTAATAGTCTTTCACATATTTATTCTTAGCTGTTAATGGTTGATTCGTGTTTGAATGGTTTGATTCGTGTCATTCCAGGGAATAAATTGCAAACTGTCCCCATATGAATTCGAACTCGTGGTCGCTGGATTCTTTCTTTCTGATCCTAAAATAAGCAAAAATCTTGCTCGCTTATTTGTTACTTGTTTTTATTGATTTACCCGAGTCTGTCACAAGACTAAAAAAATCACCCCGGATATAGTATTTAGTTATATATGCATAGAAAATCCTTTATATTTCACTGAAAGTAATAGAACCTCTTTCACCGTGACGATGATGTTAATGCGATTGGAAGCTCTACGCTCCCCCATTCATTTTATTAACACCCTAAGAAGAATAATGGCAACCTAATATATTTCACACAGAAATAAATCCAGACATGTTTACGTCAGATTCAATTTCTATGGATGGGTGCCGCTACCCTTTCCTTTACAAAACATCTGCACGAAAATGGCCACACTTCCATCGATATACCCAAACAAAAACAATACAACTTTGTTTTGACTTTTTCTCTCTCTCTCTTTCTTTCTCGTTTTTTCTCTCTCTCACTCGCTTTTTCTCGCTCTATCTTTCTCTCTCTCTTTTTCTCTCTCTCTCTCGCTTTTTTCTCTCTCTCTTTCTCTCTCTTTCTTTTTTTCTCTCTCTCTCTTTTTCTCTCTCTCTCTCTCTCTCTCACTCTTTATCTCTCTCTATCTTTTTCTCTCACTCTTTCTTTCTCTCTCGCTTTCTCTCTCTCTCGCTTTTTCTCTCTCTCTTTCTCTCTCTTTCTTTTTCTCTCTCTCGCCTTTTCTCTCTCTCTCTTTCTCTCTCTCTCTTTATCTCTCACTCTTTCTTTCTCTCTAGCTTTTTCTCTCTCTTTCTCTTTCTCTCTCTCTCCCTTTTTTCTCCCTCTTCTCTCTTTCTCTCTCGCTTTTTTTCTCTCTCTCTCTCACTCTATCTTTCTATTCGCCTTTCTTTTTCTTGAAAGCTCCACCTGAATTTCAACACCTACCCAACCAGACCGTCCGAGAAACTAGAGGACTGACTGTTTCTCACGTTTCACTATTTGGAACAGTATGGATAGATCTATTATTTGATGCGGTGAGCTGGGGGTGGGGGAAGGTAAAATCGATGTCGAGATTGATTGCAGAAGAAAGGAGACTTGAAATGGACGACAAAGTGGAGACGGTGTCGCTAAGGTGATTTCGCTACAGAGAGACGAAAACATAAAAACGATGAAAGTGAACGTTTGTACACGAAGCAAGAACGGGAAAAATGCGAGCTTTTGAAAAGGAGAGGTGAGTTAGATACGATAAAATTGAAAGAATGATAAGTGCCTGCATATACTTGTGTATAAGTCGATATAAATCACCTACAGCTTGATACTACATTACGAATCGTTCGAAGCCGTCCGCCTCAAGAAGTGATCAAATCCATTTTTGCTTCAAGTATTTCCACTACGTAAGAGATATTATTTTAAAAATTATCAACAACAATCGATATATATATATATATATATATATATATATATATATATATATATGTTAAATATAAGAGACAATGAATGTATTTTATGTTTAAACATGACCCGTTCTAAACATCATATTTTGGCTTTAATTTCAGGTTGAAATAAAGACAAAAATTCTCCAACATTTGGATAATTTTTATTAAGTTAGTTCTAGGCTTTCGGCTCACATTTGAGTACTGCGTTTGCTATTTGGTAACTCTTATCGTTGTTTAGCAAAATTTTATGTCGACACAAAATAAAATCATCTTTATTTTATGTTAACGTCCTAGCAACCTCTCTGAAGATGGCTCATGTGAAGCTTAGAACCAACTTAATAAAGAATTATTCAAATGTTGGAGAATTTTTGTCTTTATTTTCAGCTGAAATTAAAGCCAAATTACGATGTTTAGAACGGCTCATGATTAAGCCTAATAGACATTCATTGTCTCTTATATTTAACAGTATATGTTTAGAAAATTATCTGCTGCCCAGATACACTAATATATATATATATATATATATATATATATATATATGTGTGTGTGTGTGTGTGTGTGTGTGTGTGTGTGTGTGTGTGTATAGTACTGTGCAAAAGTATTAATATAAGAACTATTTTATCTTTTATGAGGCATCAAAATAAAGTTTAAAATCACCTCTGTCCTATCACTTTTATTGGGACAGGGGTGATTTTCCTAAAAACCTCAACAAGACAATGACCCGAAACGTACTTCAAAACTTTGTAAGAATTATTTAACTGAAAATGAAGAGGAAGGAAGTCTTCAGAATTATAATTGACCCCCACAAAGCCCTGATCTCAATCCTATCGAACATTTATGAGATATTTTGGATAAAAAATTGATAAATCTAATGTTATATAGCAAGACACAACTTGGGAACCAATACAAGCTGCTTAGTAGCAGATACCATTAGATACATTGAAGAAGCTTGTGATGTCAATGCCTGACAGAATGAAGGCTGTGATCAAAGCAAAAGGCTATTATACTAAATATCAAATTTATTTTGTAAAAAGTATTTTTTCTTATTAAAGCATTTGTTGAGTAAATCAAATAAGATTACTTTAATTTTATTGTTTATTTTTTGTTAATATGTCTCATAAAATATAAAATCGTTCGTGTCCTAATACTTTTGCACAGTACTGTATATGGAGACGCGTGTGTGTGATTGTAAAATTTAAGATATTGCTCAAAATATATCTGTAAAAGACAATATGAATAAAGACAGAATTATAACTTATTTTACTTCTCGAAAGTTCAGTATGGATGTTGAAAATTAAAAGAAAACGGTAAAATTCATAAGCTACTTTATATAAAATAAATAATACGGTTGTTGTTCAGAAAGTTCTAAGCCTCACCCTGAAGGATTTGTAGAAACAAGGCAGTTTTTTCATTATTTTTCTATGGAGACCCCACTCCAACCTGGACATCAATGCACTTGGTTCAACGACGGATAAAGATTGCAATTTCATCACAAAAAAGGCGGTGTTCTGGCACTGCAAAAATTCCTTCACAACATATGATCTCATCATTGTTTCTAAAATGGCTACCACGCCGGTTAGATTTAAGTTTAGAAAATTCAGATAAATATATGTCTGGTGAGTAAGGGGTATAGGGTAGCAATTTAAAGCCACAGTTGGCTGATTCCGATACTGCAACCTGAGAAGTGTAAACAGTCGCGTTATCCCGGAGCTAGAGCACACTTACACTCAGCTTCCTTTTAAGTTTCGACTTGATTGCTTCCTTCCGTTCCGTCAGTTCATGCATAGTACTTTCGATTATTAGTTTTACTTTTTTTTTCGGTTAGCCTATCATGGTTGCGCTTTCACAAGCCACAAAACGGAAGCCATATTCTTGTCAACAGATGCTTCCTACTTTAAATTCTACGTGAGTTGAGAACCAGAGTGTTTCCACCGTTTGTTTGAAACTTTGATTTAGAATCGAAGAGGTAAATAGAAGTTTCATCTTGTAGGAAAAACATAAAATGAATGATGATGAGGTGGGGGGGGGGTCAAAAAGTGTAGTGGAATGCTCGTCGGCAGGCAAGCTGTTTTTCTTTCTTTCTTTGGTCATCTCAAGGAAATGTATTTCAGGTTTCCCTTTCTCGGCCGTTACACAGAGCAGTTGTGAAAGAGACACCAACAAAGCCGCTCCTAATTCCTCTTTGTTAGTCCGACTGACTGTCCATCGGCACGCCCACCTTCGATACACGCAGTCCATCAAAAACAACAAAAACAAAAAACAAAAACGAATTCTGCCAGCCCTGCCGGTACCCGCTTTTTATACCATTCCAATACTGCCAAACTTTATATGTGTGCAAATATCGTCTCGTTTTGGACGAGATAGGCACGCATAAATAGTGGCTTCTATAGCGGTCATATTTCCTTTTTGTTATTATCTTGCAGGCAAGACACGTTCGCGTTCCTTTCGAATTCTGAAGTAAGTTATGTCTCTCGTTACATATCTTTAGTTTCTAATCAAAGCTAAAAAATCTCTTCTGCTCAGGTATCAGCATTTATGGGACTTATCTTATATACAGCTTAATAATTCTCAACATCTCAGTTCAAACAGTATAGGACGAACAATAAAAATGTTTATGAACTTAGCTATCGACTGGACAGTAAGAAGCCTGTCTTCCAAAATCATACGGTTAATGAAATCTGCAGTTCTTGGTCTTTGAACAACCTGATCCAGGTTCATTATCTGTGCTGTCTCTGCCTTGTTTAAATTTCACAATACGCTTCTCTTGCATACTATATATATATATATATATAATATAATATATATATATCCACTATAGTTGCATTGAAAGAGAAGTGTCTGTATCATGTTCGCATGGATTTCTTTGGGTGTCATACAGACAATTTATAACTGCTCGGGCCTCAGCTTGTCCATTTTTAGAATTGTCTCATATCTCTTACCTTTATATGGGCCTCAGTTGCACAATATTGAAGATAGACGTCTTAATTAACGTTTATATATATATATATATATATATAGGCTCAAATTCACACACACACACACACACACACACACACACATATATATATATATATATATATATATATAAATTATATCCTTAAAGTTGTTTAGTTTCTATGGCTATAGTGGATATAGAAGGCTGAAGCGTACAAAGGCTGAAACGTCGTACAAGTGGTACCAAAGTTGAGGACAATAGTCCGAATAATGTAAATAGTGTATGATTTTAGTTTTTAAATTCTTTTGTACAAAAATGATAAGGTTAAAATATTAAATTATTTCTGACTTTGATCTCTGTGTTTGGACTCGGAAAGAAATGTTTATACAACATAATTCAGATAATAATACTAATAATAGTAATAGACTGAAAGTAACTGGTATGAATACCAACAAAACCCAGTTACACCAGAGATAGAGAGACATGGAAGTTCATGGCTCTTAGCACGCTTTCTCTTGTTGCACAACGCAATCACCGTTCTGCCGTCCACCCGCTCAGGCCAGTCAAGTACGTTACACGCTGTTTCCTCCTGTCTTTCCTTCCCTCTATCTGGCTTGTTAGTATCAGGTTCTCCAATACCCCCTTTTTCATTTGCATGTCTCAGGAACTTTAGCTGTTTCTTCTGTAGAACTAAATTTTAGTTGCTTTAAGTTTTTTCTTTATTTTCAATGATATTGTCCAGCATTCACTTCTGTATTAAGAAAGCAAATATATAGAAATGTTAATAGAAAAAATGCAGCCCTTAAAAAAAAAAGAAAAATACTGGTGCGTTGGAATTTTGTGTCTTATAAAGAAAGGAACTCAACATGAAGTCCAGAAAATGCTTTGTGTACCACCTCTGCAGGAAATTTTGGAAATTATTCAAACCAATACAGCCAATACCCTAAGAAGATATTTCGGGAAATTTTTGTTGTAAGTCCCGACGCTTTTCCCCTTCAAATTTATCAAAAATAGCATTAAAATATACATTTGCACAGAAATAATGCTATTTTGGATAAATTTGAAGAGGGAAAAGCAGTCGGCATCTAAAATGAACATTTACCGATATTTCTCTATTTATTTATTTCCGTTGTTTGCGGTTTTGTTTACTGAAGTGGAAAGATAAAATCAAATTTTTTCACGGCCAACCATCATTTGATTTCAAAAGAAATGAAGGTGAAGATGATATTTCTGAAATACTAATTATAATGATGTAGTATAGCAACCTATACACTAGAATGGGATGTTCATAGCCTCTAAAATATGTGGAGACTTTTAAGTAGATTAGAGTGATTATACTAACTAGCAGTTCACTAGCAGTATATTTTCTTCAAGATTTCTGGTGACTCCTGTTTACATTCAAAATATTTACCTGTGTGACAAATGTTCCTTTACCCAGGAGAGTATTATCAATGCAAGTAGAACTTAGCTTCCTAATTTTTACCTTAACTCAAGCCTCAAATAATAATCCCGTAAAGAATTGAAACGAACCGAAACAAAAATATTACTACTAATACTACTATTACTACGACTGCTACAACTACTACTACTGATAATAATAATAATCAAACTGTATTAAAATCATTAATGAGTATCTATATATTTTCTGTCCCGTATGTAGCAGGACGGGTGCTAAATGAACGTATGCTAGTAAATGTATTTGTGATTCCTTAACTTTTTTTAATCATTTCACAGCAAGCAAGGCGGTACCGCCACTGATGTGCAGGGGACTACATAAGAGAGTTAAAGTTTTAGACAGGAAAAGAGTGAAAACAAGGACGAACCAGCTACAGGGGGAGAAAGAGAAATGTCTTTCCCAAATATATCATGGCTGCAGAGCATCGCCATCAATTCTTTGAGGCTTATTTTGTCGAACGACTTTGCATAATCGATAAAACAAGGAGCAAGTACGCTACTACTACTACTACTACTACTACTACTACTAATAATAATAATAATAATAATAATAATTCTGTTACAAATATCATGAGACAATAGACCATGTAATATCTGGATGTTCTGTACTTGCGCTAATTAAATATAAAAATTATCACGGTGAACTCGGACAATATTTACACCGGACAATATTTACACCGGACAATATGCAAACACTTTAAAAAAGATGTTAAGAAACAAAAGATATTAAAATTCTATTATACTATCTACACAGAGACGAAGATGGAAGAAAATAGGCCGAACATAATTGTCAACAAACGAGAAGAAAAACTTGTCCACTTATAGATATAGCTTTATCAGCGGACTGTAACACAGCAATCAAAGGATTTAAAAACTATTGAAGTATAAAAACCTGGAAATCGAAAAAGAAAAATTGCTGAAGTTAAAAACAAGAATAGCGCTAGTGATAGCAGGTGCGCTTGAAATGATAAAACAATGAACACAACAACACATTAGAAAAATCTCTAAATCTGCGGGCTTAAAATAAATACAAATTATCTCTTCATAAGTTCAGCCCACAAATTTAAAAAAATCTGTCCATGTAACGCTAGTGATATTATGGGAGATCTAAAAACAAATGATGAAATCTAGCTATAACTCCACACCAGTGCCTTTCGTCTTTCTGTAGACTTTGTAGGTAGTGTGAACATAGTCAGTTAAGTGCCATACGTGATACACTATTTGAGCGATCATTTCTTGAAAGAGATATGACTAACTCGGCAGAAGATTATCTCGCAGTAAATATTTACAACTATTTCAGAATAATGTTTTTTCCAGAAAAAAATAAACAAAACAAACAGCGTCTAATAATAATATAGTTTATCTGTAAGTTCGTATATACAGGTAGTCTCTAAAGTATGGACACATACGAAATCTCATTAGCTATATTTGTCTCGAAATAGACATGACTGACAGGGCCGAAGATTATCCCGCAGTGATTTCCCATTGCTTTCTGCGGTAAACTGGTTGCCAGCCAAGGCTATAGAGCCCAATCGGTCTTACTATTTCACCATTAACTAGAGGGAAGACGGGTTAATACATTTCCTAAGGGTATTTTTGCGTAAGTGAATTCAACTGGAATTTGAACTCGGTTTGTCGTTCGAAGTCGATATCCACTGCACCAGAACGCACTGGGACCATAACAGAAATAAAAATATGATGATGTTAATTATAATAATAATCAAAGCGAATGATGTAAATATTAGCAACTGTTTCAGAATAGTGATTTTTTCCAGAAAATAAAAAATAATAAACGAAAAGTAATAGTGTCTTATAATATTACGTCAGTATATCTGTAAGTTTGTATATGCAGGTAGTCTTTAAAGTATGAACACATATGAAATCTCATGAACTATATATTTTGCCTACACAGATTGTATATGTATATTTTTGAAAGAAGACCATATTCACTACCTTTTTCTATGGTATGCTAAAAGAGAAAATGTACTCAAAATTAAATTGCACCACAACTCACATAATAAAAAAAAGTGCTTTGTTTCTTGGCGCCAAAAATCGTTTTAACCAGTGTAATGTGCGTTGTGGTGCATTGGATGGCGGCTCGCAACGAGAAATCGGGGAGCCGAGTTCGAATTCCAGCTGAATTCATTGCATTCACTTACACGCAAATACCCTTGGGAAAGGTATTAATCCTACTATTCCTTCCAGTTATGGGTTAAATAGCAGAACAGATTGGGTTCTATAGCTTTGGTCGGCAACCAGTGTACCGCAGAAAGCAATGGCAACCTATTGCGGGATAATCTTCTACCCAGTCGGTCATGTCTCTTTCGAATGGGCGATTATTTTGCAATACTTCCCATTAATCAAAATATCTATCCGAGTTAACTGCTTCGTTTTCTTTCAACACTTCTTTATTGACAACACCTTTCATATCCCACAATAATTTTTGTCAGGTGTAGTATGGTTGTGGAATACATTTTTCTTTTCTAGTTGGTGCAATCCATTGTTGTTTACGTTGGTTAAGATTATGAAGTCTACACTGGAAAGAAACGGTAGTACGTCTACTCTTCAATCATAAGGTCAGCTCTTTGATTAAGCTGAGAAGGAATTTGATTAGAGAAGCGCTGATCAGATTTCGACACTTTTCATGAATGTATTTCATGATACAAGTAGTCGTGTATTGAAGTGTTCGGTGAAGGTTTTCATTACCTACGCTTTTCAGAAGCTCGAAACGGACCGTAATTAACCTTTAAGACCAAACACAGAGAAAAAAAACGAACGATCAATTGGGCCAAAGCAATTTTGGCATTCGATATGCGTTCTGCTGCTGTGGATATCAGCTCGGAACGAGAAATCGGGCAGCCGAGTTCGAATTCCAGTTGAATTCCTTGCATTCACTTACGCTCAAATATCCTTGGGAAAGGTATTAATCTGTCTCTTCCCTCTAGTTATGGGTTAAATAATAGGACATATTGGGTTCTATAGCCTTGGCTGGCAACCAGTGTACCGTAGAAAGTAATGGCAACCTACTACAGGATAACCCTCTGCCCAGTCAGTCATGTTTCTTTAGAGACATGATCGCCCAAAGTGTGTATCATGTATGGCACTTAACTGACTGTTGGTATATATGGGCATTTAAAGTAAACAGGATATTTCTTGCTCTCACGTTCCTGAAAATTACTTTTTTCAATTCATAAAACATACACTGTATTAAATAGATTTGATTTCAATTTATTTTAAAAGGGTACAAACTTTATACACTGATAACCTACAAAGATAGTAAAAATAACAGAATTGATAGTTGTTTTTTATTTAAGTGTTGAAGCAATACCTTCAATGTGATTAAGTCAAAAAAGTGACAAGACTTTCTTTCCACCCTAATACATGTAGAGAAGACAAGTATTGGTCTCAAAATTATTTTTGAAGAAATTATATAAACGACACAATTTTAGGACTAGCGCTTCTCTGGCAATTCTTCAAACAAAAGATATGAGCGCCAACCATGTAACCCTATTTCAACGTAAAAAATATATATACTTTTTCGTTTAATACAACGAAGTTAAGGAAATTATTTTTAGTGGTTTTGTTAGTTGTGCTTTATTGTAATTCGCGATATAAGCTCTGCTTAAAAAAATATTAATACTTATGTACTTGTAAAATCCGAAAAATAGAGTAATTAACTGGAAATTGAGGAAAAGGGAAAAAAATTCCCATTGTATTCCCATTGTATTCAGATGCGATTTTTTGCCCGGTAAAGGTGGAAGACAAAGATATTCAAAACAAGGATGTCAGGACCTTTGATGGGGTTACATTCCACATTTGATAGGAAATGATTTAAAAAGTTTTAAAAACCTAAGATGATGTAATTAAAAAGAAGAGGACGAAAAAAATACGTCATATGAGGTGTTATTGCCTCATTGGTTGAACCAAGCGTCTTCGAACTTATTTATTTATTTATTTGATGTCGTGTTTATTTTATTTTTTTTTTCAAAACAAGTGTACGCGTGTGTCCGGTCTGGTTTGAAGTAGTAGCAAAACGGCTACTGTGTTTTCAACGTGACTTACCTGATATCAAAGAACACAGCGTGGACAGGGAAGTTCACCGTTATAATAGACGTCTTGAGGATCAGCTGCTGTGACGAGGCATTCATCACGACCAGCAACCCGAAAGCGTCGTCATAATTGGTGCCATTTCGATAGCATCAACCCGCTCAGGTTCCGGTGATTATCATCACAACAGGTTTCGGTCCAGGGACAGAGAGCCAGCCGGGGGCAAAGTGTCACAACCAGTGTCTGTCTTGCCGAACAAAAGAAGTTATATTCTTTCTGCTTGAAATAAGCAGGAATATAAGTTACTCTGTTACCGAATTAAGAATTACAGCCGTTTTATTACCAATGAAAGATTCTATTTATTACTTGTGTGAAAAACCAATTTTTTTTTTAATCGTGTCACACCAAGCAAGGCATTCCACTGCCACTATAGCGCAGGGGGTTACATAGAGAGATTGGGTATCGGAAATGTCAGAAGGAGGGTGATAGACGACTTAGGATGTACATAGAGGGAGAGTTGGAGAGAGTGGGTGTGAGTTAGTGTGTTAGGAGGTGTCTATTGACCCTACATTTAAAATCCTGGAGGTTGTAGCCGTCGGGGAAGCAAGCATGCGGTAGGGAATTCCACAGGCGGGAAGTGCGGGAAAAGAAGCTCTTGGAGTAGAAATTGCGGTTACATTTCATCGGTTTCACTGTAAAACGGTGGGACCTAGTTGCCAATCTAGTATCTCGTGCAAATTCACATCTAGGGGGCACCAGTGATTTAAGTTCATCAGAGCAGAAGCTATGAAAGTATTTATAGAAGAGGCACAGGGAAGCCACGTCACGCCGGTGAGAGAGTGACTGCAGGCAGTCAGCCAAGTCAGTATCAATCATATTACAAAAATAATAATAATTATAATGATTAGTGATTCGGAAAGGTGTGGAGACGAGTTAAACCGAAGTAGTTTTAAAGTCGACAGGATTACTGAGAAAAGTGCTATTTGTAGTCCAAGCCAGTCTTAAGACAAACGTTTTTGTTGAATGGGTCGGATTTGTTTATCTTCTTAGATCGACGACTTTATGTCCGGGCTTTGTCAAAAATAAAACCACTATAAAAATGGTTAATAAGAGATTGGATTCGTCAAGGTACTTATAGCGTCTCAAGACTCTCAGGCGTAAAGTGGGAAATAAAATACTAAAATGGAAAGAATGTGTGAACGCAAAAGTAAAAGAATACAAAAATTTAAGTGTCCTTTCATCAAGAAATGTAACTTCGAAGTAAATAGCTAATTTAGTCATAAAAATATTAACGAGGAAGATCGAATGAAAGGAAAAAAATGAAAATGCAACGGGATATGAAAGAGACTTTGGCAAACGAGATGGACGTGGAAAGAGAAGGAAAGAAACAAGGAAAATGTGTAAGGGATGAAGATAATTAAAAAAAAAAAAAGATTAAAAACAAGAATGAAAACAATCAAAAAAAAAAGAAAAAAAGAAACTAGCCAATAAATAAAAAATAATAATAATAAAAATAAAGAATGGAAAATAAAGATGAAGGAACAAATTAAATATGGTACGAATAAAAGTCAAAATAAAATAAAAAGTAAAAGGATAATTATTTTAACAAGGGAGATAAATGTTGGGGTCGAAATGGTTGATGAATGAAAGAAACAGGGGAGGTTAAATAGAAAATTGACGAAGAAGTTAGAAGAAAGTAAGTTACGAAGCAACGAAAAAAGAAAAGAAGAATGAAAATATCAAGACAGAGGGAAGGAAAAAAATGCCTGAAAAATTATTACAGAAAGTCCAGAATAGAGAAAGAAAGAAAGAAAAAATAGAGAGAGAACGAAGTAATTAAACAAGGAAGGAAGTAAAAGAAAAGGAAAAAAATTGAAAAATATACAAAGCAAAGGAAGGAAGGAACCTGTATCTGTATCTGGTCGGGTTGAGCCGGCGTTCTCCCAAGAAAGATTCGTTGGGATTTGTTTAAGGGCAGAGTCCCAAGTCTTTCCCTGTATAGACCTCGGGTATTTTTAATTATCCCGCAACAGATCGCCGATACCTGCTGCGGTAGACTGGTTGCCAGCCATGTCTATAGAATCCAATATGTCCTGTTATTTAACCCATAAATGAAGGGAAATGACGAATTAATACCTCTCCCAATGGGTATTAGCGTGTAAGTGAATGCAGGGCATTCAACTGGAATTCAAACTCGGCTCCCCGATTTCTCTTTTCGAGCCGATTTCCACTGCACCACAATGCACATCCGTCAAGAAACGCTTACAGCACTTGGTATTCTCAAGCAGTCACCCATCTTAGTACTGACCAGTCTCAACGTTGCTTAACTTCGGTGATCGGACGAGAACTGGTATATTCAACGTGATATGACCGTAAACAAGGAAGGAAGGAAGGAAGGAAGGAAGGAAGGAAGGAAGGAAGGAAGGAAGGAAGGAAGGTCAGGAGAAACCAGAAAAGCCTGGAAGGAATTAAAGGAAAATGTAAATAACACTTAAAAGAACCGAAATGAGAGAAGAAGCCCGAAAGTATTTCCAATATCTTTAGCAATTGATCGTTTTTACGAGTTCTACTTGAGGCCTGCGTTGTGTTTAAGTTCCAACAAAGGCGCTCAAGCATGGAGCATCCCTGAGGGAAAATTCAATCGTTATTGGAGATAGTGTATGTCGATCGGGTTTTGTTATCTGAGTGTAGGGATTGCAAACATTTCACAACAACTATTAAAGGTCCTGGGTATGACGGTAAACTGCATCCGGCAGCAAGGCCTCTGATTAGGAGGTTGTGAGGTGTATGGAAACACCTCCAGATTGCTGTTGGTCCCAGGTCCACCCTGACCCAGAGTGGTAGCATCCGTTAGGGTCCCATCTATGGGCAAATAGTTAACCCCATAACTGGGGTCAAAACACTATGAAAGAATAAAGACTTTTATAGAATTATATATATGTATATATATATATATATATATATATATATAAACTTTATAGAAAAGCATAAATTTCTGAAGGAAAGAAATACTACCATAATACATTTTTGAAAGAAAAAACATATTGCCATAATACATTTTGGAAGGAAAAATAAAATAAATTACCAGCAATATGTTTTTTATACAAAACTAGAAGACATTTTCACTGTTTTAAAATAAAATAAAATTTTTCATCAAAATCTGACTAAATCAACCTTCTCACTATAACTGGACATTAAAAAGCAAAAACCTTAAAACCCCACTTTTTTGCATTAAATAACCCACAGAGATTGATATGCCATTAAGCAAAACTCCAAAATCCAAACAACTATTAAATGAGACATTAAAAAGTTTATTATTTGAAGTAGAAGCAGAAGCACAATTGAAACAACATATATATATTCTTTTTCAAAATATACAATAACAGCAAATAGTTCAGTTTTTCTTGCAGTGAAGTTTGTTTTATAAAATAATTAGTGCAGTTTAAAGTCCAGCTACAGATGTGTGGAAGCCTAATGCTACTATCGGGGCCTTGACAAAGCCTTAGTCAGAGGCTACTGGCTATAATCTTCCTGTATGTGCGTGGGTTTATGTGTGCGCACATGTAGATCAAACTGGTCTCCGAAATTATTTTGAACCTTCGAAAGCATTATACTTCTATTTTTATATCCGTAACCGTAAAATATCTTCACACAGATATTTTGAATATAAGATTTTCATTAGTTAGAAAATAATTTTACACCGACTGGCAAAAACATTTTTCTTGACTTTGCGGGAGTGGTAAAAAAATAATTTTGCTATTTTTAAATGGTACAAAAATAACACATGGTGGGTCTACAAATACATCCAAAAATATTTAGGTGGTAATTGCAATGGTAATTATTGTTTATTTGTAGAAAAATAAATTGTTAGGGTTAAACTTCCTACGCTGCCTTTTAAAAATCATAACGAGTAACATATTTTATAATGAGATAAAATTTTATTTAATCCTTTCATCTGAAGGAAGGTGATAAAGACCTTATGACGCGAATGATTACTTAGAGTGAATGAATCATAGAAAAATGCAATCAAAGAAGTAAGTAAAATAGGAGAACAATATAAGAGACTGGAAGATGTTCTACAAGCAAGAAGTGTGAGAGAAAAAGTTGTCAGTATAGAACTTAACGGCTAAATCTAGCAATTTCCCATGTCAAATAATGATACTTAGCTGACATATGTGATACACGCTTAGACGATCATGCTCGAAAGATATATGACTGCCTGGGCAGAAGAGTTTCTTACAGGAGGTTGTCATAATTTCTGCGGTAGACTGGTCGCCAACCAAGGCTAAAGAAACCAATTTGTCCTGCATTGATGGAGAAAGAAGAGATGGATTCGTACTTTTACCAAGGGCATTTGCGCGTAAATGAATGCAACGAATTCTTCTGGAATTCGAACTCGGATCTCTGATTACTCGTTCAGACCCGATATCTATTGCACCACAAAGTGAATTCCATATACCAAAAAGTAAAATCTCAACAGAAAAATTAGTATGCAAATGTTTATAAAAAAAGACACAGGGTTCGATACGTTACGACGGTTGATAAGACTGGGATAACAGAACAATAAGATGATCGCGAAACATAGCAGAACCGTGGGAAACACTTAAACAGTATTAACCGCATAATCGCCCAACAAATCCAAATTTTGTCTAGGTTTTATTAGTGCTCAGTAGGTGGTGATTTTGCTGCTGAATTACAACCATTACATTTTTTAACTGTATTTATAATATCTATGCCCGATTTTAACCAATAAACGCAGCTTCTCACCAGGGACTTCATCCTCATTATGTCTCGGATGTCCTACAATTGTTTCAAAATCACTTTTTTTGCAATGATAACAGAATTTCTCCGTACAAAAGTACTCCATCACAAATAGAAAATTTGAATAGGTTTAATGCTAGTTTTACTCTATTTTTACTCAACGTTTTTCATAGGTTTTTAAATAAACATATCTTTTTTGGAATTAATTAATTTTGATATCGTATATCGTGACAGGGAATTCTTTAATTGCGTTGCACACAAAATTTTTAATTTTTCTTTTGAATTCTTGAAAAGCAATCACAGTATTTGACTGTAACGATTTTCCGTATTTGTCAAAATGTTTGAAACTTTGGCTACTGCTTTCACTCTACTGTCTTCAAATGTATGACCTATTACCGCCTCTATGTCGTACTTGCTTGCCTTCGACGCTACTATTAATTGTCAGTGTGGGTTGTAATGTGCCAGCGATATTTTTTTAATCATTTCACCCCAAGCAAGGCGTTAACACCACTGATGTGCAGGGGGTTACATTAGAGAACTGAAGTATTAGGCAGGAGGAGAGTGAAAACAAAGACAAACCAGCTACTGGAGGGGTGAAAGTGAAAGGGCAAGAGAAGGATGTGAACACAGGAGTGAATACAGTTGAGAAGGTACAGATAAAGGTAGAGAGAACAAGATACACTGGGTGATGTAGAAAGGGCTAGAGATGAGTGGATAAGAGGTGGGAATTGACTTTGCATTTAAATTCCTGGAGGTTATAGCCGTTAGGAAAACAAGTATATGAAGGGATTTCCACAGGCGGGAAGCGCGAGAAAAGAAGCTGGTGGAATTGAGTTGTCGCCTGCATTTGGTTTATCTACGTGTAAAATGGTGGGACCTTGTTGCCAGTCTGTTTGCCGAGTAAATTTATGGGAAGGGGGCACGAGTGATTAAAGTTCATCAGAGTAGAAGCCATGAAAATATTTATAGAAGAGACAGAGGGAAGCCACATCCCTACAATGAGAAAGTGGTTAGAGTAGAGCTGCCAGGTTGAGACCAGTCACATAACAGATTCTCCTCTGGAGCTTGTCAAGAACACTGAGACGAACAGCAGGGGCTCCTGACCAGATATGACAACAGTATTCCATGCACGGTTAGATGGTTGATTTGTATATGTGCAAGATGGATTCTGGCGGAAAAAACTTCCTGGCCCGACACAGTGACCCAACCTTCCTAGCAGTGGATTTAGCTATTGATCCAATGCTATTGATTCCACTTGATGTCGGAGAAGAGGGTAAGGCAAAAAAGGCGCAGTGTATTACTTTCAGTGAGACTTTTTTTATCCATACTTATGGGTGGCATGTGTGATTGCCTGTGATGGTTGATATCTCAGAAGTTAGTAATTTTTTTAATCTCTTCAAAAGATTTTGACAGTCTACCGATCAATTCCATTTCGTACGATTCTTAAATAAATAATTCAGAGATCCTCACTGTTTTTACATATCTGGTAAATAAATGTTATAATAATTTTCTAGTTCCAGAAATGAATTTACGGTCATCAAATTTGTCGGCTGACACATTTCTTTAATGGCTCTTGACATAGCCGGATCTGGCCTTCTTTTTGATCGATTATCTGACATAAATATTTAGTCTTATCAATAAAGAAATGAAATTTCTTTTCACTGATTTTGAACCTGTAATAATGAAGTCTCTGAAATATTCCTTTTACTTGCTGTATTGTTTTAGCAATTTTAGTCAGAATTTTTTCTATGGAAGCGACAGTACCATGTAGTTTAGCCAACATAGAATCCGGTATTTACTGGAAAATACCTGGGACTACCGAATGATATCCTTTTATATTTATAGAGCCTTTTCTGTGTATCAATAGCCAAATACTTCTGACATTCCTCATCTTATTCAGAAAGTTCAATTAAAAAAAAAACACCAATTAATTTAGCAAATATATCCTCTGGAGATCGTATGGTATATACATGTGGAAGAAAGCAGTCATTCATCCCAGTTAAAAGATCTTCACATTGTTATTTTTCTTTTTTAATATAAACCTGTAATCATGTATTCTCTGAAATATTCATTTTACTTGCTGTATTGTTTTAGCAATTTCAGTCTGAATGTTTTCTATTTAAGCGACAGTACCATGTAGTCTAGCCAACATAGAATCCAGTATTTGCTGAAAAATACCTGGGGCTACAGAAGGATATCCTATATTTGTAGAGCCTTTTATGTGTATTAATAACCAAATACTTCTGACACTCCTCATTCTATTCAGTTTGAAAATATGTCTCAGAAAGTTCAATTTAAAAAAAAATTATCAAAAATTAATTTGGCAAATATATCCTCTGGAGTTGGTAGGGTATATACATATGGAAGAAAGCAATCGTTTAACCCAGTGGAAAAATCTTCGCATAAATGAACAGTGTTATTTTTTCTGTCTAATATAAAGAAATATTTTGTTCTATTCTTAGTAATCTAGTTTTTCAATAACTCTGCGGTATTAAGTTTAGCATTAACAGATTCCAACGCAGCTAAGTGTATCATTTTCCAGGCTTACTGCTATTATACTTTCTTTTAATTTAAAATATGCTTTTGGCTTTATAAACTTTTCCAACTCATCTGTGAAAATATCAGTGAATTTTTAAAAAATTTTATCCAGTGTTTCTTTAGCTGTAATCTTTTTCTCAGTAAAACAAAAAAAAATTCCAAAGAATGAATTAATCAGCCAATTCCGTAGTTCAAATAATTCTAGCCAATAGACGCCTAGTAAAATCGAGTTGAAACTTTTTAATATGTAAACATCAGTTTTTTTCTTTTTTAGTTTTACCCGCAAGTGCAATGCTACACATAATTTTCCAAAGAAAAAAAAAAGATTTCTTGCACGATATTCCCCTGAAAACATTATCGGTTTCTTGTTAAATTATGGTTACCAATTCTGTTTCTGTTTGGGATTATAAATGAACAGTTCTTTCTTAAATGAAGCATACTACAACAATAGTATGGGCTAAATTTGGAGGTATTCTTTATTTCGGATTTTGTTTTTAATCGTTTCACCTCAAGCAAGGCATTCCACTGCCACTATTGCGCTTGGGACTACATAGGGGAAGGTAAATAGAAAGAGTTGTTAGATATAGGAAATGTCAGAAGGGGGGTGATAGGTAGTTCGGAGGATGGGAAGAGTGTTTGAAAGAATAGAAGCGAGTTAGTGTGTTAGGAGGTGTCTATTGACCTTACATTTAAACTCCTGGAGATTGTAGCCGTCGGGGAAGCAGTCATGTGGAAGAGAATTCCACAGTCGGGAACTACGAAAAAAGAAACTGTTGGAGTAGAAGTTGCGGTTGCATTTTATCGGTTTCACTGTAAAATGGTGGGATCTAGCCATGGAAATATTTATAGAAGAGACACAGGGAAGCCACGTCGCGCCGGTGAGAGAGAGACTGCAGGCTGTCTGCCAAGTCAGTATCGATCACATTACAGACCCTCCGCTGTACCTTGTCGAGAAGCCCAAGGAGAATAGCAGGGGCACCCGACCAGATATGGCAACAGTATTCAATGCACGGGCGGATGGTAGATTTATAAATGTGCAGGATAGATTCAGACGGAAAAAACCTCAGCGCCCTGCACAGAGAACCGACTTCCATAGCAGCGGATTTAGCAATGGATTCGATATAGTCATTCCACTTGAGGTCCGCTGAAAGTGTGAGACCAAGGAGGCGTAGTGTTTTACTCTCTGGGAGGCAAGCCTGGTCCATGCTAATGGGAGGTAGGTGCGGTAGTCTATGATGGTTAATTGATAGTAGCTTCGTTTTTCTTCTAGTAATATCTTTTATGTTCGATTTTTGCTGTATCGTATCATAAATGTTTGGCGCTGTTTTGTTAACATTGAATCCTGTTCAAGTTTTGTAATATTCGAGAGGGTATTTCCACATCTTACATGATATAAGTCTTTTTAAGAGGATTAGACATTTAAATCTCTCTGGGGATAGTTTTTCCAAATTAAATTTCTCAATCTCACGGTTGACTTACCGGCATATTTGACAAAATATTCATCTTTGTCTTTGCTAAGGTTTATGCATTTCCTATATGCAGAAATAGTGAATTATTTTTGCCAAAACTTTTTTGATAATATCAACTCAATTTCGGTAACTAAATGACAGCTTTTCTAGAGTATTCCACAAAATGGAATTCAAGTTTTTTTTATGAACAGCGGAGTAAAATGTTCATAGAAGACGTACTTTCTTTTAATCCGACCAACCTTAACATTCTTCTATAAAAAAACTGCCTCGTACTTTCTGAAGTGAGGTATGTTTGGGTTGGTGCAGTGGATATCGGCTTAAAACAAGAAATCTGAATTCCAGTTGAATTACTTGCTTTCATTTACCCGTAAATATTGATTAGAATTATGTAGGCATCTGCTTATTCCAGGAGATAAGTGTAGCGTTACGCTTGGTCAAAATGCAGTCCTTTGCTGGTGAGATAGTCTCTCCAGGGCATGGACCAGGGCATGGACCAGGGCATGGACCAGGGCATGGACCAGGGCATGAACCCTACCTCACTCTGGGTCGTATTGACAAAATCCAAAGGAACTGATGGTTTACATTTAGAGACAGCTTGACTGTAGAAGTTGCTGGACATGTGTAAGTGTTGATATTCTAGGAGATTCACTTTGGGTTGTCTGTATGGATTTACTTCCATAGCCTTTTCCGTGCCATGTTTGATTCGATGTGGCAGCAAATACGGAATGATCAAAAATCGTTCTTATTTTTTCTCTAGATGGTTTTTCTCTAGATTGCTTTTCTGGATTTTTGAGCTCCCTCCTGTTTGGGTATAATCGCAAGCAAAAGAAGATTTGACAGCAGTTTTCTTTCCTTTAAATGGACTCCATTTCTAGGTTTTTGGGCTCCCTCGTGCTTGATTGGATATAATCGCAAGAAAAAGAAAGCTTGACAGCAGTTTTCTTCCCTTTAAATGGACTGCATTTCTAGGTTGTTGGGCTCCCTCATGCTTGATTGGATATAATCGCAAGAAAAAGAAGGCTTGACAGTAGTTTTCTTTCCTTTAAATGGACTGCATTTCTAGGTTGTTGGGCTCCCTCATGCTTGATTGGATATAATCGCAAGGAAAAGAAGGCTTGACAGCAGTTTTCTTTCCTTTAAATCGACTGCATTTCTAGGTTGTTGGGCTCCCTCATGTTTGATTGGATATAATCGCAATAAAAAGAAGGCTTGAATAAGTTTTCTTTCCTTTAAATGGACTGCATTTCTAGGTTGTTGGGCTCCCTCATGCTTGATTGGATATAATCGCAAGAAAAAGAAGGCTTGACAGCAGTTTTATTTCCTTTAAATGGACTCCATTTCTAGGTTGTTGGGCTCCCTCGTGCTTGATTGGATATAATCGCAAGAAAAAGAAGGCTTGACAGCAGTTTTCTTTCCTTTAAATGGACTCCATTTCTAGGTTGTTGAGCTCCCTCATGCTTGATTGGATATAATAGCAAGAAAAAGAAGGCTTTACAGCAGTTTTCTTTCCTTTAAATTGACTGCATTTCTAGGTTGTTGGGCTCCCTCATGCTTGATTGGATCTAATCACAAGAAAAAGAAGGCTTGACAGTAGTTTTCTTTCCTTTAAATGGAATGCATTTCTAGGTTGTTGGGCTCCCTCATGCTTGATTGGATATAATCGCAAGAAAAAGAAGGCTTGACAGCAGTTTTATTTCCTTTAAATGGACTCCATTTCTAGGTTGTTGGGCTCCCTCGTGCTTGATTGGATATAATCGCAAGAAAAAGAAGGCTTGACAGCAGTTTTCTTTCCTTTAAATGGACTCCATTTCTAGGTTGTTGAGCTCCCTCATGCTTGATTGGATATAATAGCAAGAAAAAGAAGGCTTTACAGCAGTTTTCTTTCCTTTAAATTGACTGCATTTCTAGGTTGTTGGGCTCCCTCATGCTTGATTGGATCTAATCACAAGAAAAAGAAGGCTTGACAGTAGTTTTCTTTCCTTTAAATGGACTGCATTTCTAGGTTGTTGGGCTCCCTCATGCTTGATTGGATATAATCGCAAGGAAAAGAAGGCTTGACAGCAGTTTTCTTTCCTTTAAATCGACTGCATTTCTAGGTTGTTGGGCTCCCTCATGTTTGATTGGATACAATCGCAATAAAAAGAAGGCTTGAATAAGTTTTCTTTCCTTTAAATGGACTGCATTTCTAGGTTGTTGGGCTCCCTCATGCTTGATTGGATATAATCGCAAGAAAAAGAAGGCTTGACAGCAGTTTTATTTCCTTTAAATGGACTCCATTTCTAGGTTGTTGGGCTCCCTCGTGCTTGATTGGATATAATCGCAAGAAAAAGAAGGCTTGACAGCAGTTTTCTTTCCTTTAAATGGACTCCATTTCTAGGTTGTTGTGCTCCCTCATGCTTGATTGGATATAATAGCAAGAAAAAGAAGGCTTTACAGCAGTTTTCTTTCCTTTAAATCGACTGCATTTCTAGGTTGTTGGGCTCCCTCATGCTTGATTGGATATAATCGCAAGAAAAAGAAGGCTTGACAGCAGTTTTATTTCCTTTAAATGGACTGCATTTCTAGGTTGTTGGGCTCCCTCATGCTTGATTGGATATAATCGCAAGGAAAAGAAGGCTTGACAGCAGTTTTCTTTCCTTTAAATCGACTGCATTTCTAGGTTGTTGGGCTCCCTCATATTTGATTGGATATAATCGCAAGAAAAAGAAGGCTTGAATAAGTTTTCTTTCCTTTAAATGGACTGCATTTCTAGGTTGTTGAGCTCCCTCATGCTTGATTGGATATAATAGCAAGAAAAAGAAGGCTTTACAGCAGTTTTCTTTCCTTTAAATCGACTGCATTTCTAGGTTGTTGGGCTCCCTCATGCTTGATTGGATATAATCGCAAGAAAAAGAAGGCTTGACAGCAGTTTTATTTCCTTTAAATGGACTCCATTTCTAGGTTGTTGAGCTCCCTCATGCTTGATTGGATCTAATCGCAAGAAAAAGAAGGCTTGACAGTAGTTTTCTTTCCTTTAAATGGACTGCATTTCTAGGTTGTTGGGCTCCCTCATGCTTGATTGGATATAATCGCAAGGAAAAGAAGGCTTGACAGCAGTTTTCTTTCCTTTAAATCGACTGCATTTCTAGGTTGTTGGGCTCCCTCATGTTTGATTGGATATAATCGCAATAAAAAGAAGGCTTGAATAAGTTTTCTTTCCTTTAAATGGACTGCATTTCTAGGTTGTTGGGTTCCCTCATGCTTGATTGGATATAATCGCAAGAAAAAGAAGGCTTGACAGCAGTTTTCTTTCCTTTAAATGGACTCCATTTCTAGGTTGTTGAGCTCCCTCATGCTTGATTGGATATAATAGCAAGAAAAAGAAGGCTTTACAGCAGTTTTCTTTCCTTTAAATCGACTGCATTTCTAGGTTGTTGGGCTCCCTCATGCTTGATTGGATATAATCGCAAGAAAAAGAAGGCTTGACAGCAGTTTTATTTTCTTTAAATGGACTCCATTTCTAGGTTGTTGAGCTCCCTCATGCTTGATTGGATATAATCGCAAGAAAAAGAAGGCTTGACAGCAGTTTTCTTTCCTTTAAATGGACTGCATTTCTAGGTTGTTGGGCTCCCTCGTGCTTGATTGGATATAATCGCAAGAAAAAGAAGGCTTGACAGCAGTTTTCTTTCCTTTAAATGGACTCCATTTCTAGGTTGTTGAGCTCCCTCATGCTTGATTGGATATAATAGCAAGAAAAAGAAGGCTTTACAGCAGTTTTCTTTCCTTTAAATCGACTGCATTTCTAGGTTGTTGGGCTCCCTCATGCTTGATTGGATATAATCGCAAGAAAAAGAAGGCTTGACAGCAGTTTTATTTTCTTTAAATGGACTCCATTTCTAGGTTGTTGAGCTCCCTCATGCTTGATTGGATATAATCGCAAGAAAAAGAAGGCTTGACAGCAGTTTTCTTTCCTTTAAATGGACTGCATTTCTAGGTTGTTGGGCTCCCTCGTGCTTGATTGGATATAATCGCAAGAAAAAGAAGGCTTGACAGCAGTTTTCTTTCCTTTAAATGGACTGCATTTCTAGGTTGTTGGGCTCCCTCATGCTTGATTGGATATAATCGCAACAAAAAGAAGGCTTGACAGCAGTTTTATTTCCTTTAAATGGACTCCATTTCTAGGTTGTTGGGCTCCCTCGTGCTTGATTGGATATAATCGCAAGAAAAAGAAGGCTTGACAGCAGTTTTCTTTCCTTTAAATGGACTGCAGTTCTAGGTATTTGGGCTCCCTCATGCTTGATTGGATATAATCGCAAGAAAAGGAAGGATTGACCGCAGTTTTCTTTCCTTTAAATGGACTGCATTTCTAGGTTGTTGAGCTCCCTCATGCTTGATTGGATATAATCGCAATAAAAAGAAGGCTTGACAGCAGTTTTCTTTCCTTTAAATGGACTGCATTTCTAGGTTGTTGGGCTCCCTCATGCTTGATTGGATATAATCGCAAGAAAAAGAAGGCTTGACAGCAGTTTTCTTTCCTTTAAATGGACTCCATGTCTAGGTTGTTGAGCTCCCTCATGCTTGATTGGATATAATCGCAAGAAAAAGAAGGCTTGACAGCAGTTTTCTTTCCTTTAAATGGACTGCATTTCTAGGTTGTTGGGCTCCCTCGTGCTTGATTGGATATAATCGCAAGAAAAAGAAGGCTTGACAGCAGTTTTCTTTCCTTTAAATGGACTCCATTTCTAGGTTGTTGGGCTCCCTCATGCTTGATTGGATATAATCGCAAGAAAAAGAAGGATTGAAGCACTTTTCTTTCCTTTAAATGGACTCCATTTCTAGGTTGTTGGGCTCCCTCATGTTTGATTGGATATAATCCCAAGAAAAAGAAGGCTTGACAGCAGTTTTCTTTCCTTTAAATGGACTGCATTTCTAGGTTGTTGTGCTCCCTCGTGCTTGATTGGATATAATCGCAAGAAAATGAAGGCTTGACAGCAGTTTTCTTTTCTCAAGATGGACTACCTAGGTTGTCGAGCTCCCTTGTGTTTGATTAAGTATTACTGCATGAAGAGAAGATTTCAAATCATTTTTCCTCTAGAGGGACTGCTTTGCTGGGTTGTCGAGTTTCCTCAGGTTTGATTGGGTAAGGCGAAAGGAAGAGAATGTTTAAAATCAATTTTCTTTCCTCTAGATGGACAGATTTACTATATTGTTGAACTATCTCGTGTTTGATTGGGTATGAATGCAAGTAAGGAGAGGTTTAAGATAATTTTTCCCTCTAGATGGACTAATTTTCTGGGTTGTCAATCTCCGTCTGACAAAAGGAGATATTTGAATATAAATACATTATTTGAAACCCGTTTTTATAAAGCCAGCGATTGTTTTTTCTGAGTACATATTGACGATCAAATGTCTATTGATCTAATGTGTCTTAATGTGTCTATAAGCGAACAGCTGATCTTTGATTTAACGAAAGGTTGTGAGAAATAAATATGCTCAAAACTTCTATTTCCATTTAAACTTCAAAATGTAGAATTTTTTTACGCATAAATTAGAAACGCTCAAATTGTTTTAATCTTTAAAATTATTTGATTATTTCTAAACTCACCAGGGAATGGTTCCGGTTTTCAGGTGGTTAGCAGGACAGAACAGGGAACAGGCAATCAAATTGCACTTGATATTCGAAAAAATGTTATTGATTAAAAAGCATTTTCCCTAGAAAATTATGTGAAAATGTAAGAACAAAATTTCATTTTATTTATTTTTTTATTTCATTTTATATTTTCGTGAATTCTTAGGATGGTAAAACACAACACATTTTCTTAATTACTTGAAAGCAACGATTCTGATATAATCAATATTATTAGCCCAAATTGGAAATTGTCAGCATCTTTTTCAAGCAACTGCAACAAAACATATTGAACTCCTGTGCATGCATTTGTCGTCGTCTTCTTCTACTATTTGCCATGTCTCTTCAGAACGTAGGCAATCATGGCCTTCCACATCTTGCTATCCCTTGTAGCTTTTAGCACACCTTTGCTTATTATACCACTCAACCCTCGCTCCGCCATCCATCTGCTCAGAACTATCAAGTATGACACGCTTTACTTTCCCTTGTCTCTCCTTCCCGGAACATCATATTCTCCAAGCTCTCCTTCCTCACTACATGTCTCAAAGATTTCAGCTGATTTTCCTGATGTTAAGTATTATTTTATTTTCGTGTCCATTCTCTCGAAAACCTCGTCGTTTCTCACATGTTCGCTCCATGGTATCCTCAGCATCCTTCAGTAGAACCACATTTCAGATCCTTGATGTGTTTACTTGAGATTGTTTGGCATTCAATCTCTATATTGAAGGACAGAAATCACACAAAAATCTATCAGTTTCTTCTTTATTTCCAGCGAAACTTTCTTGTTTTTTCAATATCCTATTCTGGAATGCATCCTTGGTCATTCCAATACACGTTTGGATCTCAGTGTCACTCTTATCGGACTTTCTTAAAATAATTCCCAAGTATTTTAATTTCTGCACCTGATTAATTTTTGTATCCCCAACTTGTAGTTGGCATTTTGGGCTTCTTTTACTGATTGCCATGCATTCAGTTTTCTTATTTGTGTTAGACAATTTAAAAGCCGATGATGCCAGAAACTTTTCTTTATATGATATTAATGGAGGTCATATAATCTGAAATATAAAATACGGATTCAAAATTGAAAGAAGTAGATGCGCTACAAAACTTCTCGTTATATTTCAATTAAATAGAATACTTCAGAGGAAGTCAACGTATCGAATGAAAAAATTGCATTTTGACTTATTCAATTCAATTTACTTTACGATAAACACATTTCGTCACTATCAGGCCTCCATTATTTAAACCGGGATGGTTTAGTGGAGCTTAAGACGTATCAATTGAGTTCGGTTCTTTAAAAACATATTCTGCTTTTAATATAATCCACTTTATAGATAGAGGTAGGTCGGGTTTATACTTGAGTCTACAAGTAGATATATATCGGATTTATTCTTGAATAAATAATTTCGAGTTATAGCGAAATAGTAGGGTGTTCATATTTGAGTGGATAGGTTTGCACAAGACAGATTTATATGAGCCTTTAGGCAGAAACAGATTCTGTTTAAACTTGATTTAGATGAAACAAAATAATAAATAAGACATGAATTCCCAAAGTTTATATTGACTAGAGTCAATATAATTTCAAAATTGTTTTCGGAATTTCTCATCTTTTGTTTTAAGGATTTTGTTAGAAAATCCCTTCGACCCATACATTGTATCCCAACTTTTTTCCTTACATAGCGTACACTTGAAGAAGACTGTAGAAATATCCGGTCGAAATTTTGATATGTTAGCAGCAAAAGCTGTAAAAAAAAAAAAAAAGATTTAAACCGTCCAAGAACACATTGGAATAAAAAAATCTTATCCGTTGATGCATTGTCATTATTCAGTCAGGTAAGTGCCATATGTGATTCACACTAAGTGGGCAAAAGTTTATGCTGCAGTAGGTTCCCATTGCTTTCTGCGGTAGACTGGTTGCCTATAGAATCCAATCTATCCTATTATTTAACCCATAACTGGAGAGGAGGGAATTTGTGCGTAAGTAAATGCAAGGGATTCAACTGGAATTCGAACTCGGCACACCGACTTTTTGTTCTGAGAAACACAGCACACATATCTCGTATGTCTTTCATCTTATTATATTGTTTGTTTACAGCTAGTCGTAGTAATGTAATAGTCTGCAGGTATCTGAATTTAGTAAATGAAGCATTGTCATGATTATTTCTTTTTTGTGACACTATTTAGAAAAAGACGACAATAAATGTAAGAAAAAAAAAGAAAGAAAAGGCTAATTTTCGATAGACTAAAAGATATACCGAAGACCAGACGAAAGAAGATAGAAATGCAAATAGTGATTAAATTTTCTCATCTGAGACGAAGTGACGACCTGGTTTTGCCCGAAAACTGATAGAAGTGAAAGCGTGTTCTAAGGACCCTACGGGAAGAGAAATAAAGGAATTCTCTATCCCTGGCCGGAAAAATTCGGTAAATTGATAAAAACGAACTATTAATATACTGATTTACAACCCGCGACAGAAGGTAGTACGATAAAGTGAGAAGAAAGGACTGTGCGTAAACTTCACGAAAACTGAATGTATGGTCATCAGCAAAACGAAGACGCCAATATACCAACTACAGGAATATAATTACCTGGAAAGCTTTCTGACTGTGGATGGAAAGTGCTACATTGAGATTCAGAGACACACTGGTATGGCCAAGGATACATTTCAGAAGCTAACCAAACTACTGAGAGGCAAGAAAATCTCATTTGAAGCAGAGAAAAGACTGCTGGATTGCTATGTGATATCTCTTCTTCTGTATGGCAGTGAATGTTAGACGATCTCTTCAGGGATGAAAAAGAAGTTTGAGACAGCAGAAATCAGATTCTACAGAAGGATACTGAGGATATCATAGACTAAGCATGTTTGCAACGACGAAGTATTGAAGAGAATACAAACGAGAAGTAAAAGCGTCATCAGGAAGAGACAGCTGAGGTCCTTGAGACACGTAACGAGGGAATTGGGCCTCGAGAATCTAACACTCACAGGACGGATAGAGAAAAGAAGAACAGGGGAAAGAAGCGTGTGACATGAATGGCGGAGCGGGATTTGGGAGAGATACCATGAGAAAAAATATTGAGAGCGACAACAGACATGGTTAAGGGGAAGTCCATTTTCGCCTACGTTCTCAAGAGACACGGCATATGAAGGATATAGCGATTAACTCAATGCAGTAGAAATTTTCCAATCTTGTTTCTATTAGTGATTGCGTCTGAGAGTGGCTTTACAGTTGAAACTGACCTGAGCTAAAGTAAGTATCAAAGCAGATGTGAAATAACCAGCAAAGACGGATGGTGTGAAAATAAATGATAAATGCAGCTTCATAGTTTCGTGAGGCCTCTTCAAAGTTATATCATATTGTCAGAATGTGTTTATTAAAATATGATTCATCACTTCCAGAAATCCCTTATATAAATGGTTGAGTTTTAAACCGCTAGTGATATGTATCTATGCCTTTCTATGCGTTCTTGCAGTTAACATAATATGTTTGAGTTTTGTTTAACGGCATCTCAACCTCTGTGGGTTAATTAATGCCAAAAAGGTGGGAATTTAAGTATTTTTTTTATGTTTGATTATAGTGAGAAGGTTGAATTAGTCGGAATTTGGTGATTTCTTTTTGGTTTTATTCTTTTTTATTTTAGAAAACTGAAAATGTCTTCTAGATTTGTATTCAAAAATGTTTTGCTGAGGATATTTTTTCCTTCAAAAATGTGTTATGGTAATAATTTTTCTTCAAAAATGTATATCTAAACTTATTTAAAAATGGAACTTTGGATTTTGACAACTGGATTATGTTTGTGGATACGTGTCACGTCATACTTTGTACTTATTTCTGAGATATGTAATTTTCAATAATGTTGGAATTATTTCGAACTTTTGTTCGCATCTTGACACCTGTTGATGACCAAAGATTACTTTGTCGAAACGTTGTGTCTATTATAATATCGATATCAACCAAGATGAGAATAAAAGTTTGAAATAATTCCAAGATTATTGAAAATTACTCATCTCAGAAATAAACACAAATTATGAAATCCAACATGAAACTGACTAGCGGATGTTTATTCACCTACTTTTTTTTAATCAGAAATATTATATACTCTTTCCATTTCATGTCAGTCAAAAACTTTAGTCCAAAAAGACACAATAAGACATTCTTCTGGAGGTTAGCATCAGCCATGCTGATGAAAGGTAAAACATCACCTCTCCGATGATTAAAAAAGAAGTTTTATTTTGGAGCTACTAAAGATTAACAAGTCACTTCTTGCCCCATTTAATAACAGACTGTAGATGTTTTTTGAGATCAGTTGCCAATTTAACCTCATCGAATTGATCAGGCTTACAATTAATACCGGAGTGAGTAGTTGTGACATCAGCACAGATATTGTGTTAAGAATATGATAAAGATCTAAACTTATTTATGAATGGGACTTTGTCTGTGTGTGTGTGTGTGTGTGTGTGTGTGTGTGTGTGTGTGTGTGTGTGTGTGTGTGTGTGTGTATGTGTGTGTCCGTTACCTATAGACTCCGAAACGAGTGAACCGATTTTCTTGAAAATTTACACAGTTGTACTATAAGCGTCTGCGAGTGTTCTTAGCTAGGTTTTGTGTCGAGGTACCCCTGATAAATAAGGAAAATCGAAAAAATCGGGTTATAGAGTTGTTCGATTTTAATCAAATTTGATACACTAATAGACAAAGACATAAGATACGATATTCAGATGTTTCAAGGTGGCAGTTCTTACAATAGTGGCAGTTCTTACAATATATATATGTGTGTGTTTGTTGATCTGCCTGCATGTCTGTATTTTTTCAGCACTTTTATTTTAGTTTTTGCTTCAGGTTTGGCTCTACGTAGGTACAATTGTAGTTCTTAGTCTCAGCCATGATACCATTTGCTCAGAGGACTTTTTAGCCTTCAAAATTCAGTTTACGACGACAAAAACTTATTTGATATCGATACCAGGAAATCAAAATTTGACTTACATCCATTCATTTTTCTTTCAGTCTACGATTTCGCTTTAACTGGAAACAACTATTGCTTTATAGTCTTTCGTGCCAACGTCCAAAGAGTCTGAGCTCCAGGACCATGGATTAGTTTTGCAGCATTCATTACACCCGATCAACGCCGGGCTATACTGCTAGTTTTTCTATAAACGTATATTTTTATGTATCAATCAGAAGATTATCCCGCAGTAGGTTGCCATTGCTTTCTGCGGTAGACTGGTTGCGGTAGACTGGTTGCCGACCAAGGCTATAGAACCCAATATTTCCTGCTATTTAACCAATAACTGGAAGGAAGAGACGGATTAATACCTTTCCCAAGGGTATTTGTGCGTAAGTGAATACAATGAATTCAACTGGAATTCAAACTCGGTTCCCCAGTTTCTCGTTCCGAGCAGATATCCACTGTACATCCTCAACATCCTCAACGCACATTTTTATGTATATATTTCTATAAACGTGTATTTTTATACTTTCAGAGTGTTTTGATCTCAGTTTGGGGGTAAACTATTTGCCTGTAGCTGGGACCCTAAGAGGTGCTAACACTCCGGCCAGGGTGGACCTGAGAATAACAGCAATTAAGAAGTGGTTCTATGCTTCCCACAACCTCACAATCAAAGGCCCTGCTGCTGGATGCAGTTTACCGTCATGCCCAGGACTACAGATAACATAAGGTTATATATTTTCCCCCATCATTCGATTAAACGCAAACAACAAACTTAGTACGTTTTCTAGACGATAGACGAAAACATCAGTACATGTAACAGAATATTTGTGCAAATGTGCAGGATATAAATAAGTGTTTATTTAATTCATGTTCCAAATGCATCATATGATTATTGTATTTGACAGCATGATGGATGCGCATGTGTGATAGTTATCTTAATTACATCAGGGATTATCCAGGGAAGGCATTTGGTATATTTAACCATGCAATGTTTAAAGCAAGCTTTCAGTTCATTATAAAACCAATAATGTTATATGAGAAAATGCTTAACGTCCATAAGATGCTGGCAGTCAGTACATTACAAATTATTAAAAAAGCTTTTTCACTATAGCTGCAAACCTCACTGTAAAAACAAAATGCATGCAAGCTGTACAACTGAATATGAAGAAAAAATCCCCACTTGTGAACGAATCTTCTTCTATGTGCCTTGTCCTTTCACAACGTAGGCAATCATGGCTTTCCACGTCTCCATATCCCTGGTGGCTCTTAGCACGCTTTCTCCTGTTACACCACGCAACCCACATTCTGTCATCCACCTACTCAGGCCCTTTAAATATGTTATTTTCCTGTCTCTTCTTCCCTCTATCTGGCCTGTTAGTATCAGGATCTCCAAGCCCTCTTTCCACATTTACATGTCCCAAGAACTTTAGCTGTCTCTTCCTGATGCTCCATATTAATTTCTTTTTCGTTTCCATTTTTTCCAAAACCTCATCATTGCTCACATGCTAGATCCATGATATCCGCAACATCCTTCTGTAGAACCACATTTCAATTGCTTCAAGAATTTCTTTCATCTTTGATGATATTGTCCAGTATTCACTAGCATACTGAAGAACTGACCTCACATCTTCTTCTTCTATGTGCTCTCTCCTTTCGGGACGTAGGCGATCATGGCTTTCCACGTCTCCCTATCCGTGGTAGCTCTTAATATGTCTTCTCCTGTTACTCCACGCAACCACCGTTCCATCATCTACCTGACCAGGCCCTTCAAATATGTTATCCGCTGCCTTCTTCATCAGGAAGAGACAAGTAAATTTCCTAGGACATGCAATGAGGAAAGAGGGATTTGAGAACCTGTTACTAACACGTCAGATAGAGGGAAAAAGAGACAGGAGAGAGCGGCGGATAACATATTTGAAGGCCCTGATCAGGTAGATGACGGAACGAGGGTTGTATGGTGCAACAAGAGAAAGCGTGCTAAAAGCCACCAGGTATAGGGAGACGTGGAAAGTCATGATCGCCTACGTCCTGAAAGGACAGGACACATAAAAAAGAAAAAGATGATGATATTGTCCAGCATTCACTGTCGTTTTGAAGAAGACTTCACATACGTGATTATACTAATGAATCATTTCAAGGGAAAAGAAAGCAGATAATGTTTTGGCAGACCTGAGGCAGAATACCACCACGTTTAATTTCGTTGTTTTTCATTTATTATAACTTTTTTCAGTGCAGCTCTATTGATTGTTACTTAAACCTTCCGATTATGAAAAGAATTTTGTATAATTATAATATTTAAACCACTTTGTGGGGGGCTTTGTTTCTCATACAACGTTAGAGTAAATCGATCCTCCATTTTCAATCCACTCGCGTTGGGGTCTCTTTATTTATGTTAATTTCATTGTTTTTCTTTTTTTTTTTTTACTTTTTTCAGATCAGTTCTATCGACTGTTACTTAAACTTTCCAGTTTTCAAAAAAATTTCGAAAAATTACAATATTTAAACAAATTTTGAGGAGTCAGTTTCTCTTACAACGTTAAAGTAAATCGGTCCTCCATTTTCAATCCACTATAAGATTGTATGAGAAAATGTTCCCCACCGCCAAATTGTTTAAATATTGAAATTTTCGAAAATTTTTTTGGTCATTCGTAAAGTTTAAGGTGTAAAAGGTAATATTGCACTGAAATAAGTTTAAAAAATTTGATAATGAAAAAATTTACAGATGGGGGTAATGTCGTACCGGCGACTGGTTTCAAAATGGACGCTCGATTTACTATAACGTTGCATGAGAAACTGATTCCCCCCACCACAAAATGTTTAAATATTAAAATTTTTCAAAATACTTTTTGTCAGTCGTAAGGCCAAGGGGGTAATCGATAGGACTGCGCTGACAAAAGTAAAAAAAAAAAAAAATGAAAAACAACGAAATTAAACCTGGTGGTAGTCTGATTCAGGTCAGCCAATGTGTTATAAAAAAGAGTTAAAACGTTTGAACATTGACCAAAATAAATAAAGTGACTTTCATTTCACAATAATGCCCACCCTGTACATAACCAAAGAGCTACTTGAGTTAGAAGGGATACGGAATAAGAGGTAAGGTGAAGTGACCGGTTTGGTCGGAAGTAAAACACGGAACACAGGAAGTAAGTTCAAAAGAGAGTATTAGTAAAACAAGAACAATATATAAAAAGGATGCGTTAGTAAACAGTAAACAGAAAAAAAGTATTGGGAGCGCCCAAGAATGGACTTGACTGATGTGTACATATAATCCTTCCTATACAAAGAAAGGGAGTAGTTGCCAGCTCGCTCCGACTACATCTCTCACTGTCAGCGCCCTGCCTTCGGGTAGAGGAGGCTCTCTGTTTCCGAGCAGAGAGCAATAACACAGTCGTGGTTCCGCCGAAGGGCAGAAGCACGACTGGGGAAAAATAGACAGTTATTTTTTGGCCGGGCCATATAGCCCCGAAGTCCCAGTCATAACTGACCATGTGTCACATGTTGCCTTTACTGGGAGGGACAGCTAAATAATGTAGTTGACAGCTCGGTGCGACTATATCTCTCATTTTCAGCCCTCTGTCATCGGGTAGAGGGCGCTCTCTGCTTCCGAGCAGACAGCAATAACCCAGTCGTGGTTCCGCCGAATGGTGGAAGCGCGACTGGGCAAAAATAGACAGACATTTTTTGGCCGGGCCATATAGCCCCGAAAAACCAGTCATAACTGACCATGTGACACATGTTGCCCTTACTGGGAGGGACAGCTAAATAATGTAGTTGCCATCTCGCTGCGACTACATCTCTCACTGTCAGCTGTCTGCCTTCGGTTAGAGGGAGCTCTCTGCTTCCGAACAGAGAGCAATAACCCAGCAGTGGTTCAGCCGTAGGGTAGAAGCACGACTGAGGAAAATAGGCAGGTATTTTTTGGCCGGGCCATATAGCCCGGAAATCCCAGTCATAAACTGACCATGTGTCACATGTTGCCCTTACTGGGAGGGATAACTAAATATACTGGTCGCCAGCTCACTGCGACTACATCACTCAATGTCATCTCTCTGCCTTCGGGCAGAGGGCGATCTCTGCTTCTGAGCAGAGAGTAATAACACAGTCGTGGTTCGCTGAAGGGTAGAAGCACGACTGAGTAAAAATAGGCAGGTATTTTTTGACCGGGCCATATAACCCGGAAATCTCACTCATAACTGACCATGTGTCACATTTTGCCCTTAGTGGGAGGCACAACTAAATATAGTGGTTGCCTTCTCGCTGCGACTACATTTCTCACTGTCAGCTCACTACCTTCGGGTAGAGGGCGCATTCTGCTTCCGAGCAGAGAGCAATAACCCAGTCGTGGTTCCGCCGAAGGGTAGAAGCACGACTGGGTAAAAATAGGCAGGTATATTTTGTCCGGGCCATATAATCCGGAAATCTTACTCATAACTGACCATGTGTCACATTTTGCCCTTAATGGGAGGGACAACTAAATATAGTGGTTGCAATTTGATGCGAATACATCTCTCACTGTCAGCTCACTGCCTTCGGGTAGAGGGCGCATTCTGCTTCCGAGCAGAGAGCAATAACGCTCGTGGTTCCGCCGAAGGGTAGAAGCACGACTGGGGAAAAACAGACAGGTATTTTTTGGCCGGGCTATATAGCCCATAAATTCCCACTGATAAACTGACCATGTGTCACATGGTGCCCTTAGTGGGATGGACAGCTAAATATAATGGTTGTCTGCTCGCTGCGACTACATCTCTCACTGTCAGCTCACTGCCTTCGGGTAGAGGGCGCATTCTGCTTCCGAGCAGAGAGCAATAAGCCAGTCGTGGTACCGCCGAAGTGTAGAAGCACGACTGGGGGAAAAATAGACTTTATATTTGGGCCGGGCCATATAGCCCGGAAATTCCCACTCATAAATTGACCATGCGTCACATGTTGACCTTACTGGGAGGGACAGCTAAATATAGTGTTTGCCAGCTCGCTGCTACTACATCTCTCACTGTCAGTTCTGTGCTTTCGGGTATAGCGAGATCAATGCTTCCGAGCAGAGAGCAATAACCCAGTCGTGGTTCCGCCGAAGGGTAGAAGCACGACTGGGTAAAAATAGACAGGTATATTTCGGCCGAGCCACATAGCCCGGAAATTCCCACTCATAAACTGACCATGCGTCACATGTTGCCCTAAGTGGGAGGGACAGCTAAATATAGTGGTTGACTGCTCGCTGAGACTACATCTCTCACTGTCAGCTCTCTGCCATAGGGTAGAGGACGCTCACTGCTTCCGAGCAGAGAGCAATAACGCAGTCGTGGTTCCGCCGAAGGGTAGAAGCACGACTGGGGAAAAACAGACAGGTATTTTTTGGCCGGTCTATATAGCCCGTAAACTCCCACTGATAAACTGACCATGTGTCACATGGTGTCCTTAGTGGGAGGGACAGCTAAATATAATGGTTGTCTGCTCGCTGCGACTACATCTGTCACTGTCAGCGCTCTGCCTTCGGGAAGAGGGCGCTCTCTGCTTCCGAGCAGAGAGCACTAACACAGTCGTGCTTCCGCAGAAGGATGGAGGCGCGACTGGGGAAAAACAGACAGGTATTTTTGGCCGGGCCATATAGCACGTAAATTTTCACTAACAAACTGACCATGTGTCACATGTTGCCCTTAGTGGGAATGACATCTAAATATAGTGGTTGCAAGCTCGCTGCGATTGTATCTCTCACTGTTAGCCCTCTGTCTTTGGGTAGAGGGCGCTCTCTGCTTCCGCGCAGAAAGCAATAACCCAGTCGTGGTTCCGCCGAAGGGTAGAAGCACGACTAGGCAAAAATAGACAGGTATTTTTGGCCGGGCCATATAGCCCGGAAATTCCCACTCATAAACTGACCATGTGTTACATGTTGCCCTTAGTGGGATGGACAACTAAATATAGTGGTTGTCAGCAGTTGGCATTTGACTCTGCCAACTATGACACTGTCAGCTCTTTGCCTTCAGGTAGAGATCGCACTCTGCTTCCGAGCAGAGAGCACTAACCCACTCGTGGATCCGCCTAAGGCTAGAATCACGACTCGTTAAAAATAGACAGACATTTTTTTGCCCAGCTATATGGCCGGGAAGACCCACTATAAAATGACCTGATGTCACCTCCAACTTTGCGTGGGGTCTATTCTGGCTGAGTGGGGTTCATAGCTACTATGACTACCAACGCGGTATTCTCTGTGAAACTTCGGTATCGTTTTGTAACTTACGGATCAGTCACTGTTCTTTTATGGATCGGATCCTGATCTCTCTATGGCAGGAGTTTATGTATTCTCAAGTAGAGTCCATTATCATAGAAAATGGAGACATCCCACAACATTAATAATAATAGAAAAGGAAAAATGTGGATATTTAAAAGCAAGAATAGTACCAGTCATAGTAGGTGCGCTTTGAATGATGAAAAAGGAACACAACAACACAATGACAAATTCCAGGTTAAGAGAAATACAAAAAATTGTCCTGATAAATATTGCCCTCACACAAAGATGTATTTTGTTTCTGTAACGCCGGGATCGAAACTCGACTGATTTGATTTCACTCGGTGTTCTTACATCCTAAGCCAAGAAAAGAGATTATATATGCAGTATATACACACGCCAGTCACCGAGGGAACTCAATTTATTCCTGAAAAAGTAACGCGTAAATCACAGAAGTGGTAACTATTTTAAAAACATTTCTCTCTAGAGAGCTCAATTTTAATGTGAGCATAATATATTAGTCATTTACATACAAACCTATTTCACTGTATCACAGTTCATCACTGGGGTTAAACATCCGCTTACTTCGACCGATTTGGTGTTAGTAAAAGCAACCGTTATTTCAACTGCATTATAAACTTTTAGGTGCATATCACATCTCATACACTTAGCATATTGCCTATCAATTTTGGCATAATTGGAAGCTTCAAATCAGAAATCAGGGATGAGTATGGTTCAGTATCGTGACGGACGATTGGTACCATCTCTGTTATAATTATTGATGATTTTTTTTTATCCGAACGCATTTATCTATCTTAGCTAGTGTCGTTTAACTTAACACGCTAAAATCTTCCTTCCTCAACCGTGCGCCGATAGGTTAGAAGTAGAATCTACGATTGCTGTCAAATCGGTCGCGTTTCAAATCTGTCTGGAAGCAATCGGATGTCTAATTGGATGTTTACAACAAAGCAGGAACTTTCTGAGGATATATATATATATATATATATATCCTTCTACCGAGCGCCCGTAGTTCAGAGGTAGAATCGCTGACTGATGCCAATGCGGTCGGGATTCAATCCTGGGTAAAAAGCAATCGGCTGTCTAACTGTACTGATGAGCTGTAATACAGCGAAACAGATCTGCCTGCGGATGACTATATATATACATATATATATATATGAGATCATTAAGAAGGTGATATATTTTCATCCTACCCCAAAACAACTAGTTGAAATTTAACAAAATTATCAGAGAATAATGATAACATGTATATACATCTAGTCTATAAATATTGTTAGGTTCCAGAGCAAGGAACAGAAGTTACGGTAATTAAACTAATTTACGTAAATTATTAGCGTGTCAAATTATTAGAGAAATGTAATAAAAAACCTTTACAAGAAGAAAATTACACTTTGCTTTATTTATAGATTTTCTTTGGATACAGACAGTAAGTAAGATGCAATCAAATCGAAATAAAAAAACATAAACAAAGTTTACAAAGGGTAGTAGATTTAGTTAATGTGAGATATGTTATACTTTTTTAAAAATAATATGAGAATAATCGCTGGTTCATCGAATATGTCAATTTCTGGATCTCCTCTGATGTAATTTCACGTGATACGTTGACTTTTTTCTGGCATAAGTCATTCTTGCTTCTAAATCGACGTCCATTCTCATAAAGACGCAACTACAGAATGCTTTTCAACAGGGTTTAGGTCTAGTCAGTTCATCTTCCGAGGTGCGCAGTTGGCTTATTTCTGCAGGTAGTCCGTAGTTTTATGTGCAGAATGCGAAGGATGATTATCATGCTTAAATATAGTGGTTCTCCAGAAGGTGGTTCTTTGCTTTTTTAGCCATGATTCCAGGTGCTCTTTGAGGACGGATGTATAAACATCTGCGGTTATTTTCGTACCGTCAGGCACTCAACACGGATTAACCAGGATGAATCCAATAATATCAGTCCAAATCAGAATACCTCTTCCTAAATGTTGACGTGTCAAGCGTTGATGACGATCGGGTCCATTTGCGACTCATCATGCCTATCAAGTGTTTTCATTTGTGAACGGAACTTTCGAGAAATCAACCTTCATGTTCTCCTTTGGCCATTTCATACTCTTTTTTATATGTACTTTTATCAATAGAGACTTTGCCACTGATGTCTCAACCTTTTTCAGAAGACGATAGCGAGTACGTCCGGACTCGGTTGCTTCTTCTATGCTAGGTCAAAGTGCCCCATTGGTCATGCCTGGGTTATTTACAGCTTCACGTTTCATTCGTGACGTAGAAACGTAGAAAAACAACCATTAACAACCTTTATCAGCTCTCTAACGTACCTTCGTAGGAGCTGTAACAAATTTGATGATATCTTCTAATTATTATAGATATTTCTAATGGAATTTGCCGTTGGAAAATCAGATGTTGTAATATCTTTATCTAAAGGGGTCAGGTCACATTTGCGATCCATAGTTGCACGATTATAATGACGCTCGTTTATAGTCTAGAACACTTCTACATCGTGTTAATATTGCAAATAGCCACCATTTGTTTCCTGTTGCGCAGGAGAATACAGTTTTTATACAGTCTGCGCATATAATTATTCATCTTATACTCTGAAAATTTCGATATATTCTACCAAGTAGTTTTTGAAAAAATGTCACATCGTTAATCACAACACATCTTCCATTGCAATCAAGAAAATTTAAAATTATACTATTATATCAGACAGACAATTACTTTTACCTACAAATAAAAGAAAAAAACTTCATAAATGAATTTAAACCAGCACTTAATAGATCATAGCACCCACACAAACACAGACAAACAACACACACACAGACGGACCACATACTCTCACACATGAACGCACACACACAAATTTATACACTAGCAAGAACGAACGTGACACACACATGAAACCCTACACAACATAGGAAGTGTATATGTATGTGTATATAAGTGTCTGTGTTTCTGTGCATATATAAATTTAAAAAACAATTAAAAACAAAATCTTCCTCTGTACGATATTTAACCCATCCCAAATCATTTTATTACCCCTTAAAGCGGAAAGAGATTCCCTCATGAGTATAAGATGTGGGCTACTACCACGCAAAAGCAAGACGATGACTGACAATACTGCCTGAAGATCGCGAGATCAGAAACTCATGTAGCAGAATAGAAAATAAAAAAAAATAGAACACAATATATTTATTTTCTAAAAGAAGGCTTGGGGATTTCCTTTTATTAAAAATATATACTTTTCTCTCGTTGGAACTACGATAACATCCCAATTATATATATATATATATATATATATATATTGAGCACTCTAGAAGAAAGGAAGACTTTGAAAAACAGTAGCCACTCTAGCGTATACGCATCTCTCAGTCAGTAAAAATGAATTTGAGCACTCTAGCTATTGGGCACGTAATATGATATGCGCTAAAAAGACTGCCTTCTTCCACCGAACGCCCCGTGACGCCGACTGACGACAATTCGGTCGGGTTTCGAGCCTGGGTTATGTAGCAATCGGAGTCTGTGATACAGCGAAACAGATTTGTCTGCGGATGACAATATATATATATATATATATATATATATATATATATATAAGTACGCATCGCTCATTTCAATAAAAATGAAATTTGAGCACTCTAAATATTGGGCGCATAATATGATATGCGCTAAAAAGACTTCCTTCTTCCACCGAACGCCCCGTGGCCCAGGGGTAGGGTCGCCGACTGAAGCCAAATCGGTCGGGTTTTGAGCCTTGGTTGTGTAGCAATCGGAGTCTAACCATACTGATGAGCTGCGAAACAGATCAGTCTGCGGATGACAATATATATATATATATATATATATATATATATATATACATGCGTGTGTGTGTGTTACAGAAAACCTCGATAATTAACGAAATCATTTAACAAACTACATTTTGAAATTAATTGTTTGAACATTTTTTTAAATCGATGCTCGTATTTGAGTAGATATTCTGCATTTAATCAAAATTTATTAATAAGTGTAAAAAGATACTTAACGAAGTTAAGATGCTGTTTGCTGCCAGAATGAAGCAGCGCATAACATCCTTTAAGTTCGGAACCAAAGACTTCAGGCGCCTCTGTAAAAGCGTGCTCAACAAGAGTAAGTCCTCAATACCCCCACTAATCAACGAGATTGAGTTCCTCACCTCCCCAGCGGACAAGGATGAATGCTTTGCCCGTAGATTCTCGACCAATTCGTGTCTGGATTCGTCTGGAGTCCAGATGAATGTTATTGTTTTACCGTCTTAATAACCTCTCTGAAGATAGCTCATGTGAGCCGAAAGCTTAGAACCAAATTAATAAAACATTATCCAAATTTTTGAGAATTTTTTCTTTATTTTCAACTGAAATTAAAGCCAAAATACGACGTTTAGAACGGCTAATGATTAAACATAATGGGCATTCATTGTCTCTTATATTTAACAGTATATGTTTAGAAAATTGATATATACATATACATACATGTGTGTGCGTGTCTGTGTGTGTGTTAATAATTTACTTGTAAAGCCAGAAATTAATTAAAATATTTTTTATTTTGCGTTGATATTGCTTTCGTGATCAGTCTGTTAATTAAGTACCATACACGTGATACACGCTTGGGCGATCATGTCTTTTTCTAGACATGACTAACTGGGCAGAAGATTATCCCGCAGTAGGTTACTATTTCTTTCTGCAGTAGATTGGTTGCCAGCCAAGGCTATAGAACCTAATCTGTTCTGTTATTTAGCCTATAACTGGAGGGAAATTACGGATTAATACCTTTCCCAAAGTATTTGCGCGTAAGTGAATGCAATGAATTCAACTGGAATTCAAACTCGGCTCTCCGATTCCTCGTTCTGAGTCGATACCTACTGCACCACAACGCACATCCTTAACGTAGTCTTATTGACCAATAACGCCGGGGGAAGTCATTGGTTCTTACATATTTGTTATATTAATAGATATTAATAATTTCTCCCCTAACAAGTCGATAATGCCGCTAATATATACAAGGGGTTACTGAGAGTAAAAGTGAATGCAAACACTTAAATGAGGAGAAAAGACAATGAAAGAACAGAGTTCAGTAAAACAGTAGAGTGGGATTGAAGTTTCATTTACATTTTTGAAGATTGTAAATAAAAGCGAAACGAGAAATCGGAAGGAAGTTCCACAGGTGGAAAATGCAAGAAAATTGAAGGGGTGCGTGTTCCTTTCAACCGTCGGGGGGTCACCATTGTGGTAGGGAGCTGGTTAATGTTTGGTGGTTTGGCCTTGTGTCAGACATAACCGAATTCCCTACAGCTGCTAGGATTTATGCAGAATTATTATCATCAGAATTATCAAGTTTTTATCAGAAGGTTGGTTCCAGGTTGGAATGTGTGCAATAGTGTGGAAAACTGTAAGAATAAAATATACATTTTTCATTTTAAAATAGAAATTTATTAAAAGGAAAGATTAATTAGATTTCGTAGGAATTAATGTTCAATTAGAATGTTAAGAGTATCAAGAATTGTAGAAAATGTTCATAGCAGTAATTGTTTAAAGCGTATATGCGTATGTACATAGAAGGAAAGAGAAGAAAAGAGAAAGAGAACAAGGTGCGACCTAAACTTATCTCCGGGTCGATTTAAAAGTGAAGTTATATTTAGTTGTTTCGTCTCGCGGCTCTCATCTTACTGACTGACTGAAGCTGACCGAAACCTTTTATGGTATTCAGATTTTTCGCACTTTATCGCGAAGTCCCTTTTGGTATGGCAGTTCGCTCCCATTAGTCAGCAACTCAGTTTAACGACCTACTTGTGAAATTTGGTTTCGACATTTTCTTTAAGCACACGATCAATTCTTTTTTCTCTTTGGGAAAAAACCAGGATTTTATCACGTCATTGTGAATTTTTGTAAAAAAAAAAGAAGGTTGATTTTAATTCTTAATTTCTTATCCCTACATAATTGACAATAGGAATGAAACGCACGCTCAATAAAAGTAGATAACCGTCTTTTAGTTTTATAAAAATAACGTTAATATGCAACACTGATATTTATTCAAGACTTAACCTAATAGGAAAACCATAACTTGCAAATACAAATTTTACTATTGTATTTTTGGAAGGCATGAACACATAACCATGGGTGGTACTATCACGCTTAATAAGTTAAGGTAATTTACCGATAAGAAAATGAATCTGTACAGAGTAAAATTCTGCAGAACCGATTCAAAAATTGAATAACATTAGACTGAAGAGAGGTTAAACATAAATCAATGCAAGCCAGGTGGTCGCATAAGATAGACTAATGCACATGTTAAAAGATATTTGTTAAAATATAGTTTAACATTCAAACAGATTCGCTATGAATAAACAGGACTTGTTAACTCCTGACCGTCTATATGTGTCAAATATGACTCGAGAGATAACCATATGTTTGGGTTGTACCATAGAAATATACAGATTATATCATGTACTGTTTATATAAATTTTAGTTGTAATATGTTAATAATTTAATGTGTTTATAATTTCATGGGAGTAAAATTCGTCCCTGAAAATTTTTTTTAAGAAAAATAATAAAAAAATTATTTCATTGTGGGTAAGAGTGATGTTGAAAAAAAATCCCGTTTCATTGCTGCACGGATTTAAAGAGAAATGACAGATTTAAAGAGAATTAGCAGACCTAAAGAGAATTGGCTGATTTAAAGAGAATTGATAGATTTAAAGAGAATAGATACATTTAAAGCTTAAACACCAAAGATTAAATCTTTTAAAAACATTCTCTAATGGTTACTAGATTATCTTCTTTTGTTAAATATATAAAGAAGGCGGCGTTATGGTGCAGTTGATATCGGCTCAGAACGACAAATCGTGGTTGAATTCCTTGTATTCACTTAAGTACAAATACCCTTGGAAAAGGTATTAATACACATCTTCCCTCCAGTTATGGGTTAAATAATAGGACAGATTGAGTTCTATAACCTTGGACGCAAACCTCAGAAAGAAATGGCAACCAACTGCGGAAAAGTCTTCTGTCTAGTCAGTCATGTCTCTTTCGAGACATGATCGCCCAAAGTATGTATCACGTATGGAACTTTACTGGCGATGGGCACATAGTGGCCAATTTTGTATTTTTAACTTTGCGCATGCGCGTTGTTTTTGACTTGGAGTATAATAGAGTCAGTTGGGCACCGTTTGTGCGAAAAAGAGAACAAAGACGCAATACACTCTGCGAGAAATTTGAAAACGGCATGCTGTGCTATTAGTATCGCCCCAGAAGCTCCAATAGGAAATTTCAAAGCATTTGGGTGTCAATCTGGGAAGAGCGCAAGGGATTCGGAAAGAGTTGGGGGAATCTAATGGTGATTACAAAGGTACAGCAGTTCGGAAAATTCTGATATTTTTATGAGAAAATAACTACCGAGTTTGCTAGTGAAATTTAACATGGAGACCTACACTACCGGCCATAATTATTAGGCCACCCCAGTGTTTTAAAAATGATGTATTTTATACTATTTTTTAGTATTTATTACCAAGTGAATAATTGTAAATGAAAGCAAAATGTTTTTTTGTTAATACTGCACAATAAAATGTGCATCAAATGAATTTATAAACATTTAATAATTACCTATATTGCAGTTTCATCGATGAAAGAATGAAGAAAATTTTGGATGATTCGGACGAGTTCATCTTTGCTTCCTTGTCTTGTAAGATTTTGCAAAGTAGTAATAATAGAACCATTCTATTTTTATTTTGAATTAACCACTTGGCAATAAATACTAAAAATAGTATGAAGTACATCATTCCTTTTAAAAAACTAGGGTTGCCTAATAATTATGGCCGGTTGTATATATATAAAGTTACTTATAGGTAGTAGTGTAGCCGTGGGCAGGCTGCTGGAAGATTCTATGGCTTGCAATATTACTCTGCAACTGGCCATACAGAGAGAAGAACCCATTCATGGCTTTCAGACAATTTCTGCGACGATATCCCCTTTTAAATCTGGCCACAATCTCCCAAGACTGCAAACCGATTGATTATCATGTGTGAAGAGGAGTTGAGCGAGCGATCAACAAAACTTCTTGCAACTTCTATGAACCGAAGGCAAAGATTGTGGCAGCATTCATCAACTTAAACAAGGAGACCATCAAAAAGAGTTGAAAGAGATTCTGAAATTGTCTAAAGGCTGTAGTTTAAAGCAAGAACGATTTTGATAAATAAATTTACCCTTTAGTAGTTAAGATATTTTTGTGCAATTTTGGTAATATATCTGTTAAAATGAGAGATCAATGTTATTTAAATTTTTGCATAATTTAAGAGACAATCTATCATCTCACCCTCATATATATATATATATATATATATATATATATATATATATATATATATATGATTAATGCGGAGAAGATTGCCACTGAAGTGTTCAGATTCATGCCGACTTCAAAGTTTTGTGAGGAAGCAGTTATAATGCCGTCATTCGTTAGGGCTAGGTTTTCAATCTTTCTCTCTTTCCACACACACACACACACACACACACACACACACACACACACACACACACAATATATATATATATATATATATATATGTGTGTGTGTGTTTGTGTGTGTGTGGTGTTTTTTTACCGCTATGTTGCAGAAATATTTTGCTATATATATATATATATATATATATATATAGAGAGAGAGAGAGAGAGAGAGAGAAAGAGAGAGAAAAAACAGACAGACAGACAGAGACAGAGAAAAAGAGATAGCTGTATTTTTCAACAGCAATCCTTCATTAATAAACGTCTTGTTAAACAAGAGAGACAATGTAACTTTAAATTTTCTACATTTCTCTTATATACGATGAAATTAACGAATGTAGAAGGTTCAGATATTTGATGATTCAGAATCTGTCGACCATTTTCATGAATGCAAATCATACTACTAAGAAAATGGTGTGTGTGGATGTACACTTGTAGACAGACGCAATTTAATGACAAGTTAACGTATTTTTAATGTTCAAATACAGCTGCTTTTATAATTTAGGTTACTAATGTTACGTATACACGAATAGATAGGAGGAAGACACGTTTAGGTAGAGAAAGGAGAATACTTCCTTTGCACACTAAAGTCAGTAATAATAGTAGTAATTGTTAACTATCAGTAGGCAAGGGAGGTTAATGGGTTAGAAAAAAAAAGGAGCTCTTTTTTTTTGGTTAAAAATGCGCAAAAAGCAAAGATTAGAACAGAACAGACTTGCTAAAAAGAAAAGATTTTGTATTTTCAGTTTCACTGACCTTAAGTGAGAAAATTGGTTTCTGCTTAAAGTTGTAACAAAATTAGAAGCTGGTTCAGTGTTCGTAACACTAAGTACAGTCGTTTTGATATTTTTAAAATAAATTAATTATAATATTTGTAGAAGCTTGCTTACAGTCGATACAGTTCCAAGCGAATTTATCTGTATATAACTTGAAGTCAGAGATGCGTAGGTTCCTTTGTCTTTTCAGGCGTTATATTTATGTAACCAATCCTTTCTTTTAAATATCTATATTAATCTGAGTAATTGCTCTTCAAACTAGAACTATTAAAGTCGCTAGAGTGAGAAAAACTGGCTAGATAGGAAGTGACTACACACCATTCACAGTAAGTGGAATCATTTGTAGTATATCTTACCCAGTTACTGTTAGTAGAGAATTTGAAATGGGTTTATTTAGAAGTCACATGAAGCGTTGCCCTGGGATGGAACCTACTGGCTTCCAAGTGTAGATTTGTGGTCATGATTGGCAACCAGTCTACCTCAACCTACTCCGGGAAAATTTCTGCCCAGTCAGTCATGTCTTTATCGAGACATTATCACCCAAGCGTGTATCACACAACTTAACTGAATGAACTAGTTAAAAAAAATTGAATAGCAGGATAGATTTTTCTATAGCCTTGATTGGCAACTAGTCTACAGCAGAAAGTAATCGCAACCAATTGCGAGAAAATTTCTGCTGCCTATTCAGTCATGTCTTTTTTGTGACATGATCGCCTAAAAGTGTATCACATATGGCACTTAATTGACTGGCTTACTTGTACATCGTTTTTGTCCCTTTATTTGATAATCCGATAAATTTAGTCTCGTTCTAGGGGCAATGATAATATTCTGATAGACGTGATTATTGGCTTAAACTGTAGATCAAAATATAAAATGAAATAATTTCAGAAAAAATATATTCTGCGCGAAGTGAAAGAATTATCGAAACAAAAAAAATATTTGCACTATAAGAATGCAACCCAGCAGATTTTCATAATCATATTGCTCCAAGCAAGGCAGTAATGCCACTGGTGTGGAGGGGTTTATAGGGAGAAATTTAAAAAAGGTACAGGAATTTCGAAAAAAAGAAAAGAGTTGAATGAGAATTAAGAACATTTAAACTTTGGGAGATTGTAGCTATTAGAAGCATACAAATGGAAGTGAGTTCCACAAACGGTAAGTGCGAGAAAAGAAACTATTAGAGTAGATGAGAGAGTTACATTTAACTAGTTCGACCGTAAAAAGGATGAGACCTAAATGACAATTTAGTAGCACGAGTGAATGCATGTGATCAGGGTACCAGGAATAAATCTCGACAGAGTATTTACCATGAAAATACTTGAAGAAAAGACAAAGGGAAGCCACATCACTTCGGTGAGAAAGTAACTGATAATGGACTACCAAGTTAGGATCGATTATATTGCATATCCTTCTTTGGATTTTGTCGAGAACCTCAAGATGAATAGTAGAATCACCCGACCAGATATGGCAACAATATTCAATCCACGGACTAATGGTAGGTTTATAAATGTGCAAAATGGATTCTGACGAGAAAAATTTTTCTGGGCTGACACAGTGAACCAACCTTCCTAACAGCAGATGTAGTTATGGATTCAATGTAGTCATTCCATTTGAGATCATTTGAGTGAATGAGATCAGTAAGAAATCCGGCGAGACGGTCAAATATAACCTTGCTGCTGATCTTGAGAAGGATCTATACTCAGTGGTAGATTGGGCTAAGAAGTGGCTTGGAAATTTCAGTGCTTTTAAAACGAAACTGCTATCTGTCAATCATCACTGGCAACCTCTCCTGTCCCCCATAAGCATGGACCAAACGAGTTTCCCTGAAAGCAATATACTTCGCCTCCTCGGCATTACCCTATCTTCCGACCTCAAGTAGAATCATTACGTTGAGTCAATAGCTAAGTCCACTATCTGGAAGGTTGTGTCACTGTGTCGGGTCAAGAAAGTTTTTTTACACCTGAATCCATCATTGTGTTTTTCTCTACAGTTATCCATTTTGATAGTCGGCAGGAATGTTTCTCTAGACAAGTTAAAAGAGAGCAGCCTCGTTTTGGAGGCATTAAAATTAATTTCAATTAAAAATTAAATGAAGCGTAACATCAAATTACACATTTTCTGTTCCTACCTATTTTCCTTTCTTCTTCCCTCTTTATACGTTATTCGATATTATTTTGCTTTCTTTATTTTCTACCCCTCTTTTTCTTCACTTTTTATTCTTATCTCTTTCTTTCTTTTCCTTATCTTAATTACAAGATGTCATTCATTCTAAAACTTGTGAAGCTTCTCATAACGCAAGTTATCCCTAATGAGACACGTTTGCTTTTTTAAGCCACGTAGAAACTTCTATTTTATTCTTAACAATATTGATCTGTAATTATTCTTAATTAAATTTGATTGAATAAATACGCTTATCCGGTTCGCCATATTTATTATAATTGTTAATATTTTTTCTCATTTTTTTCGACGTTTTATACCGAAGTTTAAATTCTTTTTCATTCGGGAATCCCTATTAGAGAAGCCAGTTTTGAACGAACAAATAAAAAATGATTAAGATAAAATTTCTGCAAAACGATATTTTTGATAATTATCTTTGAAAAAATGTCAAGGAAAGAAAAAAGAAATAAAGAAATAAAGAAAGGATGGAAAACATACGAAAGAGAAAGAAAGAAAGGAAGAAAAAAGAAAGAAAGGATGGGAAACACACCAAAGGTAAATGAAGAAAAACAGAAAGAAAAACAGAGAAAGAATAAGGAAATAAATAGAAAACCTACCAGACATAAAGGAAGAAAAAAGAAAAAAAAAGAAAGAAAGAAAGAAAGAACGGATGGAAAACACACCAGAAAAAAGAAAGAAAGAATGAAAGAAAGAAAGAAAGAAAGAAAGAAACAACCAAACAAACAAACAAACAAACCAAGGAGAAAGAAAGAAAAGATGGAAAACACACCAAAGGTAATTAAAGAAAAAAGAAAGAATAAGAAACAAACAAAGAAAGGATGGAAAACTGAACGAGATAAAGATAGAAAAAAAAAGAAAAAGAAAGAAAAAGAAATAAAGAAAGAAAAAAAAATAAAAGAAAGGATGAAAAACACACCAAAGATAAATAAAAAAAGAAAGAAAAAGAAAAAAGAGAGAAAGAAAGTAAGAAAAAGAGGATGGAAAACAGACAAGAGATAAAAGAAGAAAAAGAAAGAAAGAAAGCATGTAAAACAAACCGAGGAGAAAGAAAGAAAGAAAGAAAGAAAGAAAGAAAGAAAGAAAGAAAGAACGGATTGAAAACAGATAAAAAATAAATGTAGAAGAAAAAAAACAAAGAAAAATAGAAAGAGTAGAAAACACAACAAAGAAAGAAAGAAAGAAAGAAAGAAAGAAAGAAAGAAAGAAACAAATGATGGAAAACACAGCATGGAGCAAGAAAGAAAGCATGGGAAACAAGAAAGAAAGAAAGAAAGAAAGAAAGAAAAGATGGAAAACACACCAGAGCTAAAAGAAGAAAAAAAAAAAAATAAGAAGAAGAAGAAATAAGGAAAAAACAAACAAACAAAATCCCAAGAAGTAAACAAAAATGAAACAAAAAGTCATGGTGCTGAAATCAATACAGAAATAAGCATTATTATTGTATGATCTATTTTTCCTGTTAATGGATCTGTCTTGAATATATATATATTCAGAAGGGTGGTGTCTCGTCTGAGTTGAATAGACAAGAGTCGGATTTTATCTTAAGCAGGGTGTACGGGATATTTTTGGCCAAACTTAATTTAATTGGTTTGTGCCGTATCCGCCTCGGTGATCATCCCTAGTTGGGAGGTAGTAAATACCAGTGCAATAAAGCTCTCTCTTGATCAGACTCTCCGCCACCAGGCTGTGAGCAATCTGGGCGATTCTTCACCGAAGAGTAGTGTCTCGTCTGGGGAAAATAAACAAGAACCCATCTGCCTTATGTAGAATCTACGGAAAATTTCTGCCCGCGCTTAAGAGCTAAAATCTTCCACGTTAAATTCAGTCTCGTGCTGCATCCAGGCCTCAGTGATGATGTAGGTGATTATCAGATTATCAAATTCTCTCTCAGTCAACTCTCTGCCTCCGTGCAAAGTGAAATCCAGACGAGACTTCGCCGAAGGACAGAAGCTCGTTTCGGGTGAACAGACAAAATTCCGACCCTAAAACGAAGCTGCTGTCAATTAACCACCACAGACAACCGTACCTCCTTTCCATTAGCATGGAACAGGCTTGCCTCCCAGAGAGTAAATCACTACGCCTGCTTGGCCTGACACTCTCAGCGGACCTCAAGTGGAATGACGACGTCGAATCTATTGCTAAATCCGCAGCTATGAAAGTCGGCTCTCTGTGCAGGGCCCGGATATTCTTTCCGCCTGAATATATCCTGCAATTATATAAATCCACCATCCACCCGTGTATTGAGTACTACTGCCACATCTGGTCGGGTGCCCCTTCTATTCTCCTCGGGGTTCTTGACAAAATACAGCGAAGAATCTGTAATGTGATTGATACCGACTTGGCTGACCGACTGCAGTCACTCTCTCACCGGCGTGGCATGGCTTCCCTGTGCCTCTTCTATATATACTTTCATGGCTTCTACTCTGACGAACTTAAAACACTGGTGCCCCTTAGATGTGAATTTGTACGAGATACTAGATTGGCAACTAGGTCCCACCCTTTTACAGTGAAAGCGATGAAATGTAACCGCAATTTCTACTCCAACAGCTTCTTTCCTCGCACTTCCCGCCTGTGGAATTCCCTAAAGTGAAATTTTGCTTGAGCTTAAGAGCTCGTATCTGCCACATAAAACTCGGCCTTGTGCTAGATCCAGCCTCAATGGGGAGGCAGGTGAATAACATAACATAGCTAACATTTAAGCCTATAAGAATTGTTTCTAACATTTCTACTACAATTTAATGAACTATCGTTTTAACCACTTTCATAATTGCTAATGTACTCGGCCTAGTGAATATTATTATTGACCCCAACACGTCTGACGCCGAACAAGAATATGGTCACTGAGGAAGAACTGTTCATCAACTTCTTAAATACTTTCTACAGAAAACGTCCTAAGTTGTACTACTTCACGAAATATGTCTCAGCACAAGTTTGCTAGACGCAGCTTCCTCCGAGGAACCTAAAAAAATTTGGACATGTTCTGCGCTGTGGTGCAGTGGCTATCGACTCGGAACGGTAAATTGGGTGCCGATTTCGAAATCTAGTTGAATTCCTTGTATTCACTTTTGCACAAACACCCTTGAGAAAGGTATTAATCCGTCTCTTCCCTCCAGTTATGAGTTAAATAATAGAACAGGTTGGGTTCTATAGCCTTGATTAGCAACCAGTCTACCGCAGAAAGCAATGGCAACCTACTGCGAGATAATCTTCTGCCCAGTCAGTCATGTATCTAGCGAGACATGATCGCATCGCCCGAAGCGTGTATCACGTATGGCACTGAACTGAATCTACATAAAAAAGAGAAATTAAATCATTTGTACACACTTACTGACTACGAGGTTTCAACTGCCCTCAGATTCAATTGAGAATTCAGTAAAACTAAGTAATGGTTGAAATAAGACCTCAGTTTTACAGCAAGTTTATGATCAAGCAAGGGTACTAGATTTAACAAAACAGAATGTTAAAAAGTACGATGCAGTAACGTCAGAGATCTCTTCAACTATTTGCCTTCCCCCACTATCTAATCTAGGCTCTCAAAAAAAGAAAAAAAAAAGAAAAAAAAAAGAAATATCCCTAATTAAGCGAACATGTTTTTCTGCGGAGACAAGATACATGAAAGGTCATTATGGTCTTTATAAACGAAACAAATGATATACATGCGGGAAGCAGGAACATTTGGAAGTACATTTGTAGAACAAAGAAAATACTTGGCTGTCTATCAACTACAACGATAGAGATCACAGCTAACGAACAACCACTAAAATCATTGATTGACACTAAAAGCGCAGAAATCTTCTTTAACGCAAGCATTGCAAACGAAAATCATGGAGAACTTACCCGTACGTAAGACGGCTTGCTCATCATTTTCCATTAAATTACTGAAATACTGTTTAGTTGACCGAAAATTAATGATTTATGTTGCGAGCTAATATTAGGACACAACATCTTGCGTCAACATTCATCAGTAGAAATACTCTCTGGAACTATAAACCATCTTTTAAAGTTTAAAAGCAAGCAACCATTAGAATGCCATACCCAGCACTTTTCTGCAATCTGATACACGATTGTAAACCAGTATCTTATTTTATGCGTAAAAATATAAAACTGCTTGGCTAGTAAAAATAATATAAAACACGATACAGAACGTTTGAATGCATTACTCAGCCTACAGGTCTCAAAATGTTTACTCCTCAAACACTGGGAATTAGGCATGTTCGCAAACTATGTTCGTTGAATACCATCGTTGTTAGAGTTGATCGGACAATATTTTAAATTAGTTACATATCAAAAGTTAGTTGCATTTATGGTTAACGCTAAAGCTACCAGCAAAGTTAAAAATGAGAAAATAACCCTATGGAGGATGGACGTAAAATGTGAAAGGTCAGTATTCTGTTCTTGACCATTTTATCAAAGTTCACTTGCAGCAGCAAAGATCATACTTACAGCTCCATAATCAATACAAAAGCCACACCCGATTCTTTAGGGAAAGATCCTGCTCAAGACAGAACAGGAATCAGATGAGAAGGATGCATGCCAGAATCTTATCAGCTATAAACAAGAAGCAAATGCATTTTTGTAATTGCTACAGCATTGGTAATTAGTCTTTTCTACTTGCAAATGCAGATAAAAATTGTTTGTTTAAATTAAATCAATTCAGTCTTTCTTCGCTCCACTGAACAGAAGAGTTTAGGTCAATTTCTCATGGGCAAAGTTTGGTTTTCCTTCAAGAGGGGAATTCAGGGAACTAGCAGTATAATGGCCACCATTTTAAAAGAAACCATGATAAAATTCTCAACAATAAGTAATATCATTTACACTATTTACATTGTTTGGACTGTTGTCCTCATCTTTGTTGCCCTATTCATGCGAGTAAGTAATATCATTTCAAAATTTAATTACTAACATTACTGGTGACAAAGGTCTGAAAAACTTCCATTGAAAACCTTATTCCTTTTCCTGCCCAGTTTCCCCACTCAACAGTCTTATCGATTATTACATAAAGTTTCCTATTATAAAAAAAAATTGGAAAAATTTCAATATTTAAACAATTTGGGGGAGGGCTCAGTTTTTCATACAGCGTTATAGTAAATTGATCCTCCATTTTGGAACCACTCGCATTGGGGTTGCTTTGTTTTGGTTTCCTTGGGATGAATTGTTGCTCGTTTTTGTCTTTTTCAAGTTTTCTTCATGTCTTACAATGACATCATCTTCAGAAACTCCAAGAATGGCTTTATTCAAAAATTTCGCAAAGCATTCAGTTGTTGAATATGCACAAGCAAAAAAGTTAATTGCACAGGATCGATTTACTATAAGGATGTATGAAAAACTGAACAACAAAACATTGTTTAAATGTTGATATTTTTACAAATTTTTTTGTCAATCGGAAAGTTTAGGGTTTAATTGATAAGATTGCACTGAAAAAAAAGTTAAAAAAAAATTATACTCAACCAATTTACAGGTGGCGGTAATGTTGTACCTGCGAGTGGTTCCAAAAAGGAGGATGGAGGATGGACGGTAAAGAAAATGCAGCTGTGGACGCCCTCTTTAGTGTATGTAACTCTACTACTAGCAAAGAAGAATCAAAGAGATTACATAGAGCTGTGGTACCCACTTGTTACACACATGGTGCACGTGACGAAAATCAGAAGCCTTCCCTACTGAGTAGAGGATCTGAAATAGATTGCCAACTCATATAAGAGTTGCGTTGAAAACGAAATCAGGTTCTACCGTCTTAATCCTAGCCAGGTTCTTAAAGCCACGTAAAAGAAAGAATCACATTGGAATTTGAAGGTCGACTTTCGTTAAAATCTCGAAACAAATACATTTTGACAATAACTGAAGAATATTTGCTCTTTCCATTTGCTATACACTGCCCAGATGAATCCTAAGTAAAACAACACGATATAAACCACGCGGCAATTGCTAGTGCGACAGGTATAATCAAATAATCTGGAAAACCATTGAATTAGCAACTGCTGACAAAGAGATAGGTATAGAGAATTGGGAACAGTTACTCCCAGAGAGCCTGCATGTTTTTGAATACTGCTATGTCCAGGCACTAACGCAGTACCAAATGAACGATTCTTCCCGTTTCCTTAAAGAAATTTGACTGAGGCGTCTGTACATTCTTAACTCTGGAAACCAGGAATGATATTACGAAAAAGACACAAGCGACTGAATAAAAACTAAGTTTTAATAAATCAAGCTCTGAAGTTTGTGACTAACCCTTGATCTCTGATCCTTCGAGTAAGATTTCTCAGAAGTGAGCACACAAACATGCCGATATTCAGAGGACGATCAAGCCACTCGTATACTATCAAAAAGTAGGAGAATTAAATCCAGTTCAAGTTAAAACAATGAAAAACATTATCATGTTACTGGCAATCCGGCACGGCTTCGAAGACAGCAAAGAATGCCTGATCGGTTCAAGGACTCTGTAAAAATAATGCAAAGGAGAATGTATTGTTATTTTTCCCCCATCAATGGATCTATTCTGAATACATATATTCAGGAGAACTCTGCTTGTATTCAGAGTTCATTAAAGCTTTAATATTGCCGGACTCTCTGCCTCGGAGCGGAGATAAACCTAGCCGAGACTCTGTCGAAGAGTAGAGTCTCATCTTGGGTGAAATTACAAGAGCCGGACCCTGCCTTAAGCAGGGTATACAGAATATTTTTGTCCGAGCTTAAGAGCTCGGATTTCCACTTTAATTGGCCATGTGTCATATCCAGGGGCATTCGCCTTAGTGGTTACATAGTGTATATCAGTTGACTAAAGCTTTAATATTCTCGGCCTCTTTGACTTCGGGTGGTGAGGAACTTAGACGAAAGGTTAAAATAGACATGAACCCAATCCTGTCTACGGGAAAACTTTGCTCGAAATTAAGTGCTCAGAACACCCACGTGAATATTGGCCTTGCATCAGTTCTAAATGGGGAAGCAGGTAAATATCATGTATTAAAACGCTAACAATGTCAGAATCTCTGCCTTCGGGTGCACAAGAACACAGACGAGTCTGTACTGAAAGGCAGTCTCGTCTGAGGAAAAGTAGACAAAAAAAGTTACACGTTAAAAATCGGCATTGTACTACATGCCGCCCTTTTGGGGAGGGTTGGGGTAAATACCAAATTCATCAAAATTTGCTCTTAAGTTTAAACGAATTTTCTCGAACAGTTCAACTACACAAAAACAATACTAAAAATATGACCTCAAATCAATGATGAAAATAAATTATAAAAATAAAAGTGATTAAAAATACAAAATATTAATAAAGTAAAAATAAATAAACAAAATGAGGAAACAAAAAGAAAGTTTTCTACAACCTGTACCGGTTAATATCCTTGTAAAATACCCTGACAGTTTCTAACCAATTAGGAGGCTGACGAACTCATTCACTAAAGTGCTGTGCGTGATACGCGCTTGGGCGATCATATCCCCAAAAATAAGTGTCAGACTGAGCAGAAGATTTTCCAGCAGTATGTTGTCATTACTTTCTACGGTAGACTGGTTAGCAACCAAGACTATAGAATCCAATCTGTTGTGTTATGTGGTCCATAGCTGGAACGAAGAGACGGATTAATATCTCTCCCAAATATATTTAAGCGAATGCAACCAATTCAACTAGATTTCGAACTCGAATTTCTGACTTCCCGTTCTTTCTCATTAGTCTTTGAAATTTGTTTTTGACAACTCACTTTCATTCTACGGTAATTATTCAGTAATGTTCTGTGAATCTCTCTTTCCATTGAAAAAATATGAATCAATTTATTCAATTTTGGGTTTAATTGCATTTTTAATGCTACGCTCATTTTTATGCGGACTATGAGGGACGAATTAACAAATAAGATTTATTGGGTTGCTAAATCAAACATATTCCAAATGCTTCATTGAATGACAAAAATAAAGTGAAAAACAAGAGTTCAAATAATTCCCATAATTCCTGATTTGGATAGAATAACCGTTTCTTGTCTACGTTGTCAATGGAAGTAACGTTTTTGCTGCTATTGCCTCGGTGAATAACGCCTTCGTGGGAGAGTGTGATATGCAAGTGGGTTTCTCTTCTGTTGGTACACCAGTGATGAGAAATGTTGTCAAATTGATCCGAAGGCGAATTGGCATGGCAAAGGAAGCATTCCAAAAGTTGAAAAACGTATCTTAATTAAATAATATCATAATTTTATTGCATTTTTTTATGTTTTTATTAGGTGCAGACTTTTGGAAAATAGTGTTGTTGATTGCCAAAAGCAAATTGATGATTTAAATCCTGCTTTTAACATATATCAGGTTGGTGCAAAGGTTTTTGCCGGTTTGTCAAAGGAGCATTTTAAATCATTGTAATTTATTTTATACATATTGTTATAACTTAAGCATATCACCATGATTAATTTATAACTTTTTCTTTCAGATTAATATTTCATAATTAATATTTTTCTGCGATATTCTCACCCATGTTCTTTCCATCTCAAGAACATATTAAGCATGCTCTCTTCTATGAGTTTCACAACACTTTCAGACACCATTTTTTGGTAGGCTTGTCACAAGTGATGAGAAGTGGATTCTCTATCATAACGTTAAACGTCGGCGATCGTGGGTAAATCGAAGAGAAAGACTAGTTCAGCAACCGAGAGCAGGACTCCACCCCAAAAGATCATGTTGAAAGTTCGGTGGGGTAGTGAAGGGATATGTCTTACGAACTTTTAGACAACAATCAAACCATTACTGCTAGTCTCTATTGTGATCAACTTCGTCGTTTGAAAACTGTTTTGACCCGAAAACGACATTCTTTAGTCAACAAGAAGGAAGTCAGCTTTCTCATGATAATGCTCGTCCTCACACAGCACTACTGACCAAAGATCTCCTAGGAAAATTTGGTTGGGGATTCTTGCCCCATCCTGCATATTCTCCTGACCTAACTCCCTCCGGTTATCACCTATTTCGAGGATTACAAAACCATTTATATGGCCTTAGGTTAACATCACGAGAGTCGACTGAGCATGAGTCAGATTCATATTTCACATCAAAGCCTAAAGAATTTTACAAGCGAGGCATTTATAATCTCGTTGACAAATGGAATCAAGTTATAGAGAACAAAGGTCCTTATTGTTATGAATAAAGATTTTCAAAAATACACACTTTTTCATTTCCAAGATGAAATTTTAAATCGGCAAAAACTTTTGCACCGACCTGATAAATATGATGAGCATGTAATTTGTATTTATCGAAATTTCATAAAATTAAGCAAGTTGGGAGGGGGTAACAGATTTAAACAAAATATGTTTTTACCAAGATTTTCTAAAAACTAAAATATGAATTCATTTATTTGTAAATAAGTCATGAAAGTTTTAGTAAATTCCAACAATTATAAGATTTTTGCGAGAATTCCCCAAACAAAGTTTTACTACCAAAGTCAGTCAGTTAAGTGCCATACGTGATACACGCTTCTGACTGGGCAGAAAATTATCCCGCAGTAGGTTGTCATTGCTTTCTGCAGTAGACTGGTTGCCAACCAAGGCTACAAAACCCAATCTGTACTTCTATTTAACCTTGGAGGGAAGAGACGGATTAATACCTTTCCCAAGGGTAGTTGCGCGTAAGTGAATGCAATGAATTCAACAGGAATTCGAACTCGACTCTCCGATTTCTCGTTACGAGCCGATATTCTCTGCACCACAACGCACATCTTTATTACCAAAAGCTTTATAACATGTAGGAAGGATTAGCAAAAAAAAAAAAAAATATTGATCATTCCTTTTAATAACAAATATTTTGACGATAAATCTAAAATGACCAACGATGACAGAAATAACACTGCAATCAAAACGACATATATGCTGTATACCCTTTGATAGAACGACGATTATTAATTTGACGATGGGGTCCCAAGACTTGTTATCTTCTCTTATAAAATCGCTTGCCTTTTCCACGCTGATAAAATATCGATATTCTCACTTAATAAAATGACGACCGTAACACGAATATGTAAATAAAAGCATACAACATTTTCTTTATTCTTCAGGTGACGTGGTGTAGAGCAGGAGATGGAGTCGAAAGTGCCAGCACACACGCATCGAGCCATCCATAGTCCTCCTTCGTCTGCGTTTTTTTCTGTCTCACTTCCATTCTCAACTCTCGACCGACGGTACCTCTGCTATTAATCTGTCTCTTAAAGTTTTCATCGAAGAGAAACTTATTGTCATCTTCTTAAGGACTTTATCAAGGCAAATGCAAGTATTTTATATTGTAACAAGCATTTTCTTACAAGAGCAAATATTATTGTTTTTTCTAATTTTAATAACGCTTATAAATATTCATTCAATCAGTTAAGTACCATACGTGATACACGCTTGGGCGATCATGTATCGAAAGAGACATGAATGACTAGGCAGAAGATTATCCCGCCATTAATTTCTGTGGTAGACTGGTTGCCAGCCAAGGCTATAGAACCCATTCTGTTATGTTATTTAACTTACAAAGGGTATTTGCGTGTAAGTGGATGCAACGAATTCAACTGGAATTCGAACTTGGCTCCCCGATTTCCCGTTCCAAGCCGATATCCACTGAACCACTATGCACATTAAAATAATCGTTAGATTAGCTGAAAAGTCAGGACCTAACTCAATGTCTTTAAAAGAAAAAGAATAAGTGTGTTTTTATGCAAATTATTATTGGGATTGTATTGGTTTGCGATTAATTTTTGTGTTATATATTTAGAACAATATAAAATTAAGCATGCAGCCATCTCTTTTGTTTTTTTAATATTTGTGTTTTTGTTCTTTTTTTTTTGTCATGTGTCTTGATTTGGGGATAGTATTAATTCTTTCAAGAATGGAGATATTCGAAAAAGCCAGGCCGCGAATTTATATTGAATCTTATCAAAATGTAAACCTGCACCCTAGAATTTTTTCCAATATCTCCATTCCAGAAAGAATTACTACTTTCCCAAACGACAATCCCGCATCTACGAGCATTAAAATTGGAACGTTGAAATAACCTTTTAAACTCGCTCGTAAAACACAGGCACAAAACTGGTCATAAGTTTGATTTTGCAAAGGCAACCCTAATTAAAAAAAAAAAAAAGAACATAATACTTCAGAAAAAATATTTTGGCCAATTCCTCACAAACATTTATTAAATCCACTCTTAAAGAATTTAATGCAGGTCTGCCTACCACAACCGATATTACGTTTAAAACGTCCCAAAATCAACATGTACAGAGCAACATAAGGCCTACTACACCCACACACACTCACTCACACATATACACACACACACTCACACTCACACAGAGAGACGAATTTAAATTATCGCCCGAATTCCACATAGAGTGGCGAAAATTCTGATAGTTATAATTATACAAAGAGATGTTATCCAAAAAAATGCTGCTTAACGATTCAAAAGTAAGTGAAGACTGATAAACAATTAATACCAAACAATGGAAAAATGAAAATCCCAGATTACATTTTTCCCATAACTCATTCTTTGGTAAGGCTTTAATAAAATCGAAACAAATCACATTTATAAACATATCCTATTTATTATTTATCTATCATTCTCTCGGAATCTAATCTATATTTGATCCTAATTCATATATATATATATATATATATATATATATATATACTACCGGATATAATTATTAGGCCACCACAGTGTTTTAAAAAATGATGTATTTCATACTGTTTCTTTTAGTATTTATTGCCAAGTGAATAATTGTAAATGAAAATAGAAAGATTCTTTTGTTAATACTGCAAAATAACATGTGTATCAATTAAATTTATAAATATTTAATAATTACCTATATAGCAGTTTCATCAATGAAAGAATGAAGAAAAATTTGCAAAGTAATAATAACAGAAGAATCATTTTATTTTCATTTAAAATTATCCACTGAAAAACAGTATGAAATGCATCATTTCTTTTTAAAAAAAACTGGGCCTGCCTAATAATTATGGCCGGTAGTATATATATATACATATATATATAGTACAATACTCTTCTTTTTCAGGTGATATGTTAAAATAAAACCTTTTGTTAAGCTGTCCTCTGAACACTCTTTATAAAAGTAAATGCTTGAACAGTGATTTTTAATTTACATATTCCTTTACTTTCTTCATATATATATATATATATATATATATATATATATATTAATCATTTCACCCCGAACAAGGCGGAAACGCCACTGATGTGCAGGGGGCTACATGAATGTAAAAAGATTAATTAGAAAAGAGTGAGGAGTACAACCTAGTTAGAAAGAAACAATAGAAAGCTGAGAAAGCAGGTGCGATGACAGATACATAGGTGGAGAGAAGGGGAAGGTTATACGGGGGTGGGAAGAGAGCTAGTGTCCAGTGGTTAGTAGATGAGCATTGACTTTGCATTTAAATTTCTGGAGGTTGTAGCCGTCAGGAAAGCAAGAATACGGGAGCGAAACGAGTGAAAATCACTGATCAAGCGACCGCTTTAATAAAAAATCCATTTTGATCGTACACTGCAAACTTTTAGATTATGAGAAACTAAATGAGAATTTTTTTTTCATTTTGATTTGATCTAAGCCAGGAACACTTCCTCATCATTATGTTATTGTAGTGTTGTATCAACCTGCTATTTCTTGTTGAAATGTACATTGCCTGAGTTCACCTCACTGTCAAACATTGGCTGTTTGTACAACATGTATTGCATTTGACATGTTCAAAAGAATTTATTGCAGTCTCTGTACTGACTTGGATAAATTCAGGGTTTTGGGAAATCACATTTATGTCCCTTCCTCGAATGTCTTTTTCTTTCGTTCCTTTATTTTTTGTTATCTGTCTACTCTATTTCTATCTGGGTATATCTATATCTATTTCTCTGTTTCTCTACCCCCAGCCATGATCGCTGTCAGCTTTTTTGTATGTATTTTTTTTTCATGTATTATTGCAGATTCTCTTTTGCTATCAGTCACTTCTAAGAAAAAACTGAAATCGTATACGTCGCCAATTTTTCCAACCTAAACATTTTATAAGAAATGGCTAGTACTAATAGAGGAGCGAAATGGAAAGTAATAACTGACTTTTTTTTAGTCCACTTAATAAATATTTTTTGTGAATAAATATGTTGGTCTCTTGTTGACCATTGTAAATACGTTTTTTAAAATTTCAAGATGAATTATACTGAATACTTTTCTTTAAAGTTAGGCCATTTTCTAATGTTCTCATTTATTTATTACCAGATTACATGGTAAAATTCTAATATGTACATTCTGGTCAGTGGAATATACGTTCCTGGCGTAGATAGGTTTGGACCATGATCCATTATTGAGCGACCACCTTCCCTATGCGACCAGTCTTTTGATGGCAGCAGTGGTGGTCGCATACGACAGGTTACACTATATATATATATAACTACTAACAATAAAATTACATTCTTACGCGACAGTTTTGTAAGATTGGGAGAACCTTACAATCCGATAACTGAAATCCGTTCATTTCTGGTGTGCCTAAAGATTTCTGCAAAAACTACGCAGTTAAACAATTGACAACGCCAGTTGATCATCCGAGGTTGAATTTTCAAGCTGTGCGTATTGTTAATAGTTTTAAAACAGACTTAAGAAAAAGCCGGGTGTTCGTTGTGGTGCAGTAGATATCGACTCGGAACGAAAAATCGTTTGAGCCGAGTTCGAATTCCAGTTGAATTCTTTGTATTCACTTACGCACAAATACCCTTAGGAAAAGTATTAATTCATCTCTTTCCTCTAGTTATGGGTTAAATTATAGCACAGATTGGGTTCTGTAGCTGGCAACCAATCTACCGCAGAAAGCAATGACAACCTACTGCGGGATAATCTTCTGCCCAGTCAGTCATGTTTCTTTCGAGACATGATCGACCAAGCGTGTATCACGTATGACACTTAACTAAGCTGTAGAAACAGCTCTGCAAGATTTTTTGAGTTGATGACGTCAATTGCAAACTTCAACCGCAATCATGTTAACTTCAGAGCTAATGTTTTGCTAGTAAAGATTAATCCAATTTTGAAGAAATTACTGCCAGGAGATATTTGAACTTACCAGAACGTATAAGATTAGCGATGAATATTTCTCTAAACGCTTTAAGGCCGGGATGGAAAATTGGCAGGAATAAAAACTTATTCGATGCATGTAGACAGTATGATGTACATTGTCGAAGGTACATAATCACAACATAGCAGACAATTAAATTACTTGAAGTCTAAATAGACACTGTATAAGCAACCAGTACAATTTAATTCACCAATGAACATATTTTACGTAATCTTTGAATTAACTATTCTTAAAACAATTATTACAATACATTTTCATGGCAAGTAAAACTGTAATTCAATCGGAACCTTAGAAGTGTAACCATGTCGGAAAGGCATGGACAAAAGAAAGTGCATATTTTAAAAATGGGGCGTTGCGGAGATGTATACACCTCTACAAAAATGACAAGGTCTCGTTCAAAAAGCATAACCGAAGCCGAGAATCGTCAGGAGAGAGCTAGTCGGGAGTGAGCCTTATAGCCCAACTACAGAATTCAGTAATTCATATTTTAAAAGTAGTGCATTGTGGAGATGTATACACCTCTCCAGAAATGACTAGGTATAGTTCAAATAACTTAACTGAGGCCGAGAATCGTCAGGAGAGAGCTAACCATGAGCGAGCCTTATATCCTTACTATAGAATCCAGTAAAACTACGCCGACAAGCGATATTATATTCCATGATTATGTTATCTTAAATCAATGGAATGAAGACATAAAAATTGATTTGTCTGTTTGACGGGTTATCAACTCCTTATTTGTCGTTTAATTCCGAAATGTAATTTTCTAGGAGCTTTGACTTAATGCACATATGATATATGTTATTCTGCTTTCGTAATTGAGTACACGCTATGTACATACATTTTGTGCATATGACCAAGATTACTTGAGACGGTGATGTGTGTTTTCTGTTATATTTTGAAATAGGGTTTATTTTAATGAATTTTAAATGAATTTTTTTATAATTTCATAA
>JBBBDQ010000360.1:1105000-1227500 GCA_037127315.1 Ascarosepion bandense | reverse complement strand
TAGTCCTGGAGCTCAGACCCTTTGGACGTTGGCACGAAAGACTAAAAAGCAATATCGGGGGTATCGATTTCCGATATCGGGGAAAATGAGTCGTCTGAGATGATCTACTAATGCTTAAGTCTAAAAACTATAATCTTACCAAGTTAGACCAGATTCTGCAGCAAGAACCACGATAAAAGGGCTGAAATACTGATTTTGATCAGATCTGATTGGATATTGGCGTATCGAGTTCCAATATCGGGGAGAGATTGCAAAAAATAAGTCGCCCATGACCTGACGAGAAGCCTAAAAATATTTGTGTGAAGTTTGGTGAGAATCGGATAAAAATCGTGGTTTTGTATAAAGGACATACAGACGGATAAACAGACACTCACACACAAACATCTTGCCTTATATATATATATATATATATATATATATATATTATCGATTTTTTTCACTATTGTAAGAACTGCAACCTTGAAACTTCTGAATATCGTTTCTTATGTATTTGCCTATCAGTGTATCAAATTTGATTAAAATCGGACCACTCCTTCTATAACCCGATTTTTTCGATTATCGATTTTCAATATTTATCGGGGGTATCTCGACACAAAACCTAGCCAAGAACACTCGCAGACGCTTATAGTACAACTGTGAAAATTTTCAAGAAAATCGGTTCAGCCACAGACAAAATTCCATTCATGAATAAGTTTATTGTAGCGTAGTGGAGATGGTTAATGTTTCTTTGATTCGGCCTTGTGTCAGACATAATCGAACTCCCTACAGCTTACAGGATTTATGCAGGATTATCATCATCATAATTATCAGAAAGTTTTCATCGTTATCAGAAGGTTGTTTGTCGGTAGGTTAGAATATGTGGAATCGTGTGGAATAATGTAAGAATAAAATAGACACCTTTTCATGTTAAAATAGGAATTTATTAAAAGGAGGAATAACACAAGTTGTAGGAGTTAATGTGCAATTAGAAACATTATTAAGAAGTCCAGGGTAGAGTTCGTGTTCAATGATAAAGTTATGGGTATCAAGAAATGTAGAAAATGCTCGTAGTAGTAATTGTTGAAGGAGATAAGGAGAAAGAAAACAAGATGCGACCTGACCGTATCTCCGGGTCAATATGAAGTTGTAGTTACATTTTAGTTGTTTCGTCTCGCGGCTCCCATCAAACTCTCTTGACCGACTGACGCTGGTGAAGTCCTTTTATTGTAAACTAGGTTTTTTTCGCACTTACTCGCGAAATACTTTTGGTCTTTCAATTCTCTCCCATTGGTCCAAAATCAATTTAAACCTACTTGCTAAATGTGATTTCGATTTTTCTTTAAGCAGATGGTCAATACTTTTTCTATTTGGGAAAAAAATAGGATTTCACACATCGTTGTGAATTTTTGTAAAAGTGAAGAAAAGAGTTGATTTTCATTATTTTCTTATCCTTACAGTATATATATTTCTCAGAAATATTTTGACTTTTTAGACTATTGACATTTTTCGGACGTGCGTTGTGGGGCAATGGTTATTGGCTCGGAACGAGAAATCAGGGAGCCGAGTTCGAATTCCAGTTGAATTCACATACGCACAAATATCTTTGGGAAAGGTATTAATCCGTCTCTTTCATCCAGTTATGCGGTAAATGAAAGAACAGATTGGGTTCTGTAGCCTTGGCTGGCAACCAGTCAGCTGCAGAAAATAATGGCAACCTACTGCTGGATAGCCTTCTTTCCAGTCTGTCATGTCTCTTTCGAGACATGATTGCCCAAGCGTGTATCATGCAAGGCACTTAACTGACATTTTCGGACTGTTATCCTCATCTTTATGTTTCGGCCATTTTACGCTTAAGTCTTCGTCAGGTGATATACATGGGAATTTCGAACACTAAATTAATAAAGGGAATAACTGAAATTGAACCATTCAGAAAAGACATGCAAGGTGGAATTAAAACAATCTACCTGAGGGCAGAAAATCAATAGTTCGGTTCGACATTCCAACATATACAACTGACAAAACAAACAAAACTTGGGGTTATGTCTAGTAATTCCAAATGTATGAAACATTCCTGCGAATCTAGAACTGCGTGTAAATTATTAAATTCTAGTTACCATAGAGGAAAGTTGCCGAATCTACGTTACAGTGGTGAGTAAATGACTGAAACCAAGATGCCAGGTCAAAGTAATAGTAGAATTAGTATGGAAGTGAGTTGTTGATCAGTGGATAACGGCTCGGAACAAGAAATTGGACAGCCGAGTTCGAATTTCAGTTGAATTTGTTGTAATCACTTACGCAATAATACGCTTGCGAAAGGTATTAATTCAACTTTTCTATGGGTTAAATAGCTGGATAGATTGTTTTCTATAGCTTTGGCTGGTAACCGAAAGTAATGGCAACCTACGGCTGGAAAATCCTCTGCTCAATCAGTGATGTCTATTTTGAGACATAACCGACCAAGTGTGTAACAAAATTTTCTTTGTTTCTAGTGAAATTCTTCTGTGTGTTAGTATTTTACTCAGCTTCTGGAACGCGTCCTTTGTCATGCCAATTCGCCTTCGGATCTCTGTGTCGCACTTTCCACCTCCTGTTAGAACACTTCCTAGATATTTAAATTTTTGTACTTGCTTAATTCTGGTATCCCCTACCTGTGTTTGGCATTTTGGGTCGCACCTTTTGCTGATGACCATACATTCAGGTTTCTTAAAGTTTATTTGTAGTTCTTTTTTCACTCTCCACCGCTAACTTCTGTAGCAGGTCTTGTAGTTTCCTTTCCCTGTCTGCTTTCAGCACTGTATCATCTGCATACCTTATGTTGTTTAAGTTTTAGCCTCCAATAACAAAACCTGGCGTATCATCTAGGATCCTCAAAATATTCTTGCTGTACAAGTTAAACAAATCCGGTGAAAAGACACATCCTTGCCTTACGCCTCTTTCTATCTTTGTAAATCTGACGAAATCGTTACCTGTCCGTATGCAGGCAGTTTGCTGCCAGTAGAGATTTCATAGGTAATACATATTTCACAGCCAAAAGCAGCACGTCAGACCCAAAAGATACAGCAGTTAATAATATTCAAAATAATCCCGAAAAATAGTTACACACAGACGCTCATGTGCCCGTGTCTAGAATAGATATTTGTAACGGTAATCTACAAAAGACAATTCCTCACTCATTCAAAAAAACCCAAAGAGAGAAAGAAAAAAAATAAAAATAAAAATATAGACAATTGATAAATGGAAAGAAGATAAAGACAAAAAAAAAAAGGAAAGGAAAAAGAACTAAAAGTATAAAGAGAAAAGAGCTAATGTCTTAGATCGGCACAGCGTCAATTGTAATTGCAATTCAATTGCTTCTTTAGAAAAACATGACATGGAAATGTAACATTTTCCTGACGATCCGTTTAAGTGAACTCTAAGTAGGTCTGTCTAGCTCACTAGATATTCTTTACTTATTCTGCTCTACCTAAGTATTGAGGGCTTTTTGTTAGTTGGTCACTCGTATCGGGGTTTTTTCTTTGGGCTACGTGCTGACTCGATCCGAAACCTTTTGACTGATGTTCATGTACTTAGCTCTTTCTTTTGTGTTAAACCATTTTTTCTTTTCTTCGTAGATTCACGAAAGATTTTTCGACACGAGTATAGTTATAATCTCTTATATATATATATATATATATATATATGTAATCAATAGAATTAAAATTTTGTCACTTAGCTGTGTGATCTTACATTCAGCCTTATGACTCTAGAATTTCTTAGGCCGACTTCTCCGTCCACCCCTCAGTGGTTATCAGCAATTTACTGCTTATCCTAAAAAGTTTAATTAAATAAACTTAAATAAAAAATTTTTAAATCTTATATTGAAACCCATTCCTTCCCGCCTAAATACACCTCTTCAAACAGCTGAAAATCTTAACCTTAAAAAAGTAATTTAACTTCTTTAGTTGTCTATCTTTATAAAATATGAACTCCTTTACCAAATCCCCATATATATATATATATATATATATATATATATATATATATGTGTGTGTGTGTGTGTGTGTGTGTGTGTGTGTGTGTGTGTGTATATATTTATACATATATTTCTTTAATAACTTTAAATTCATGACTTCCTGTAATGGATAAACTTAATTAAAAATTTTAAGACATTACATTTAAATCTATTCCTCCCTTTTCTAAATATACCTTTTCAACACCCTGTAACCCCGCCACTACCAGCTCTGTCCTGTTCTACTTTGTGACCGTTGTTAACCTGGCCCCTTCCACACTTTACCCTAGGGCCTTCGCCATTTGGAATAAAACAATGTCGCTGACGTGACATAGAATCTCTATTAGAGATCCTATGTCGAAATGTACATCCGACACCTTTGAATTTTGAAAATTTTCTCTAATTAATATATATATATATATATGTGTGTGTGTGTGTGTGTGTGTGTGTGTGTGTGTGTGTGTGTGTGTGTGTGTGTGTAAGTGTGTGTCTAAATGTGAATGTGTGTTTGTAATCTTGTGTATTACTGAGTTATATTGTTATATATTGTTTTGTGAAAAAATAATAAATGTAGCAATTCATTTTAATCGAAAATGGCAATATACGATTTTCCATTTAAATACATGATGAAAATCCAACGCAATTCCATAAATGAGGGTTTTTTTCCTTTTATAACTGAAAACACAAAAATCTCTTTAAATCAGATTTTCATTTTAATCTTGACGCACACCTAAGGGGATTTTTTTTCTCTTAAATATGTCACGAGTTTGAATACCAATCAGGCAGATACACAATAACCCTGTCAATCAAATAAAAAGTTGATATATGAAATCATTTTAGAATGCTATATTCTTCATTCACGAGCCAACTTTCAGGAGGTAGAATATCATTTTATTTTAAGATCCTTTATTGGCCATGTTCTCTCCTCTATTGACACGCTTTACTCTTTAACTCTGCCTCTCTTGGCATCATCCTATCCTGTCAATGTTAAAATCTACAGTCTTTCTTTTCTAAAATAATGCATCCCAGACTTTCATTATTTTAATCAACTCGCCACAAGCAAATCTACTAAGCCATTAACACACGGGAGATTACAGAGTGAGAAGATAAAAAAAACATAACAATTGACAATGCATTTTTGAATATCAAACTTATATGAAAAGCCGGAAGGATGTTCCACAAACGAGAAGTGAAAGAAAATAAACTCTTAGCATAGAACTTACGGTTCAATCTAGGTTTAAGAATTTGTAAATTGATGAGACCTTGTTGCCAATTTAGTACTGCATTTAAATGAATAAAATCTGTGTGCGTTGTGGTGCAGTGGATATCGACTCGGAACGAGAGATCGGGGTGCCGAGTTCGAATTCCAGTTGAATTCCTTGCATTTACTTACGCACAAATACCCCTGAGAAAGTATTAATCCGTCTCTTTCCTCCAGTTATGAGTTAAATAATTGGATAGATTCGGTTCTATAGCCTTGGCTGACAACCAGTCTACCGCAGAAGGTAATCGCTACCTACTGCGGGATAACCTTCTGCTCAGTCAGTCATATCTCTTTCGGGACATGATCGCGCAAAGCATGTATCTCCTATGGCACTTAACTGACTGACTGTAAAGAATATTTGATCAGAAATATTACCAGGAAAGTTATTCACACTATTTATACTATCTGACTGTTGTATTATCATATTCCCGACCTTGAGGCTGTTGTGTGCTACGGCCTTTTTCAGTTGATATTTCTTGGAGTTGTGTGGTTGGAAACATTGGTGAATGTATTTTGTGAACTTATCAATCTAATGTCTCAATAACGATTTTTTTTACCAGAGCTCATATTACAACTACCCGGAGTACATGACATTAGCGCCCATAACTAGGAATAGCAGTGTACAAGATAATAACAGCACTCAGAAAACAGCTTCGGCATGCTCACCTTGAATAAAGTGCCTATCAAAAACTATAAAAATGATCTATGGTTCATATAACATAAGGGCAACATTCAAGAGTTGTCCAGCACTACGCAGACATCTCTTTAGAAGATAACACGGTTAACGATTGTATGTACGCAATCCCGTGCAGCTGTGTCAAGAAAATATAAATGAGAAACATTGCACTTTTAAGATAGGACTGCAGAAACACTGTAAAGTCGCAACAGAAGAGTAAAAGAAAATAAGGCATGGATGAGCATATATGGAACTAAAAAGAACAGCACCACTTTCTGTGGAATGCAATGAGTTGCTCTCGTGGAGGTTAGCATCAACCGTATGAGGATAGAAGGGAATTATCTATGGTGACTAAAAAATATCAGTTTCGTTTCGGAAACTTTAAAAAACAAATTTTTAATCCCAATTAACAACTGATTAGAGGTAATATTTGTGAGCATTTGGTACTTTTAATGTAAGGCTTTCTATTAATTCTGGTATAAATAGTTGTGTAATCAGCATAAATACCTAGTTAAAAATTGATGGTCTCCAGGATAATGTGGATAAAGATAAGAATCAAAATTGGTTCAAAGATAGTCAGTCAGTTAGTTATGTGCCATACGTGATACACGCTTAGGGCGATCATGTCTCGAAAGAGACATGACTGACTGGACAGAAAATTATCCCGCAGTAGATTACCACTGCATTCTACGGTAGACAGGTTGCCAGCCAATGCTATAGAACCTAATATTTAACCCATAACTGGAGGGAAGTGGGGGATTAATACCTTACCCAAGGGTAATTTTGCGTAAGTGAATGCAAGTAATTCAACTGGAATTCGAACTCGGTTTCCCGATTTGTCGTTCTGAGTCGATATCCATTCCACCACAATGTACATCCGTTCAAAGATAGTGCCGTGCGGAACCCCGCATTAATTTGAAATTATCTAAAATTTTAGTCGTTGAACTCGACGTTGCATGATTTGTTAAGCTCAATTGTATTAAGCTAAATATTGGCCCAGAGATACCATAACTCGTGAGCTTGTGCAAAAAGCTAACACACCAAACACTGTTCCAAATTTTTTAGGTATCAAATGACACAGCCTGAACTTCTTATCTAAAGCTTTATAGACACATTCGGCAATAATCATAAAGATGTCGGCGGCAATTTTTGTTTTCGGAGGTCAGTAGCTTTGTTTTCGGCTTGGAGTTAAAATGTTTTGAATACTGTTGAATTCTGTTCTGGGTGAGCCATTATCTTTTTTTTTTTTGTTCGTTTTGCCTAATTTTTGCTTGATTTTAAAACTTTTCATGCTGAATTGAAGGATTGATTTTGTTTTCTTAGAAATTTCATTGCCTGGAATCTTGTTTTAGTCTGCTAGGCCTTCCTCTTCTCTGCTGGCCGATTGGCTAGCATCCCATTTCCACATTCTGTGACGAAAAAGTTAGAATTTTTTTTTTTCGGAGGTCAGTAGCTTTGTTTTCGGCATAGAGTTAAAATGTTTTGAATACTGTTGAATTCTGTTCTGGGTGAGCCCTTATCTTTTTATTTTTATTTTTTTGTTCGTTTTGCCTAATTTTTGCTTGATTTTAAAACTTTTCATACTTAATTGAAGGATTGATTTTGTTTTCTTAGAAATTTCATTGCCTGGACTTTAACTAAGTTAAAACTTAGCAATACAACAACTTTTTTTCATTGGAGCAGATAGAATAAACTATCGCCCGGTTCAAACTCCACCCACATCTTTTGAACAGGTAAAGAGGCTCATCCCTTGTTTCCTGTTTAGGATGCGGTTTCCGGTTTTCTCTTTTCCAATCTTTTCATTCTTTTCTTTATTTTTTTTTCAGTTGGAGTAGATAGACTAAACTATCGCCCGGTTCACACTCCACCCACATCTTTTGAACAGGTGTAGAGGCTCATCCCTTGTTCCCTGTTTAGGATGTGGTTTCCGGCTTTCTCTTTTCCATTCTTTTTACCCTTACGTAGCCCCCTGCGCATCAGTGGCGTTATCGCCTTGCTTGGGGTGATATGATTAAAAAAAAAAAAATCTAGAGAAACAAAAGCCATAGTGTTTATAATAAAAATCCGTGTGGAGTGAAATGCCTAACCAAATCATCGTTCTTTAAAGCCTCGGATACTTTCATATTTTCTGAGAACCTCATTAATTACCTCTGAATGCTTGAAATAACATGGTATATGGAACAGTTATAACAAATGTAGATTAGAAGTGTGGAAAATTGGCCAAGGATTACTTTTGTTCAACTCCACAAAATTCTCCAAAACGGAAATGCTAACATGAGAATTTGGATAGCTTTGTCAGATGAAAAGTTTATACGGATGCCACACACAATACTCAACCCTTTTAGCGTTATCATATGTTAGCTTCGATCACTTTCACACCTGCCTAAAGTTGCTTCCCTTTGACCTTTTTATAAATAACTTGGTGGTAATTATTCGGACAAATAACATTCCGATCAAAGACTGTCGAAAAATTTTCAGGTGGAAACGACTAATTCTATCATTAAAATTTGTGGGAATTAAAATAAAATAAAAAGACAAACAAAAATAAAATCAATTAAAATGACAAACAAAAAGAATAATAATCTTCCAGGGGGCCACTAACAGGAAAGGCCGTCCTCGCACGCACGAGAGAAAGGCGCTGACTAAAAACTGAGGAATCTCAGCTTTTAACTGGGACTTTCAGCGGAACAAGAGATACCTTTTCTCGAAAAGATTTTTCCCCTCAAAAAGTAGTCATTATCAGTGAATAATGCCAGTCCTAAAAATATTTCCAGTGTCTTCATCTCCTCATTTTTTCTTGTATCCTATTTATTTTCAGAGAAGAAAGCGCAATTCAACATGTATTGGGTGTTTAAGTGAAAGAACAAAAAACAAAAAACAAAAAAAGAAAAACAACCACCCAGCAATAACAACCGTCACATCCATAATAGTGAGCAGACCGACGTGATATCAACACGCAAAATTTCTGAGACCAAGAAAAAAAACAAAAAAACAAAACAAAACCTCTTTTTGAACACATTTTCTTTTCCACAAGGATAGGAAAGTTTTACATTTGCTTGAACCATTGTGTATATTAGGTGTATGGTTAGTCTTGAAGGCTACTAGAATGCGTTTAGTAAAATAAAGGAAGGTAAAGAAGGTGTTGGGTATTACCTATTTATTATTTATTAATATTTCGAGATCAAAATCTCATCTTCAGAATGGTAGGAGAGCCTGTTTTCACGTTCGTCCTCTCGTGGACCGTGCCTTTCAACCATTCTGAAGATGAGATTTTGATCTCGAAATACTAATGAATACTAAATAGCTAATACCCAACATCTTCTTTACCTTCCTTTATTCTACAAGGATATTTAAACTTTCAAACTCTCTGCATTGATAAGAATTAATCCCATCCATTACATCGAGAAATATTTTTCACTTTCCCACTTCCACAATCTTTGGCCTCACTACCTTCTCCCAGTACAACTAACGAGAAAAGAAAGCAAAAAGAAATTAATTCCGCCACCACAACAGGTCAAGTGAACTACAGCAGCCACACACCGCAACTTACAGTCTATGCTGGAAATGCATCATTTCGATAACCCAATATTTTATTTCTATGAAAAAAAAATGATTAAAATTCTCACAACGATTTTACACACATTGCTCTAACACAATTCAACAATAGAAACCCACTGGAAATTTTAGTCAAAAAACCCAAAATGGTAATTAATTTTGTGTAATTTTGTGTTGCTATTCGACAAACGTCTGTTTATTTCGTGGTCGTGTATTCCCTCCACTGTCTCCTTGTTCCAACTTCCTAAAACTAACCACACACACTGGTCCTTTAACTTAATTTGATCTGTGTTTATGCTCCCAAACGTTTCGTCAAATCACGTGAAATCTCATCACAAAATTGTGACATTCCGATGTCATAAGACAACGTCATAGATTTTTCTTTAGGTAAGCTAAGTAGAAACGATAGCTCATGGCGAAGATATTAGAAAAATATTTCGTCCAGCTCTTGGTTGAAAAGAGGGTGAAGATGAACATTCTTACCCAGTTCAGATAAGGAAACTCCGAATTAAAACCAAGCAGGTTTGTGGGCATCTTCTTGTGAAGAAATGGCCAAGAAGCAAACTCTACAGAAACCTAGTTTTGAGGCTATTATGGTCAATGAACCGTATTCTGATATAGGATACAAATCCTATATAATTCATCAACCAACTAAATGTACGTGTCAAGTACCACTCCTTTATTTGTTTTGTCTTCTCTTTCTCTCAATCTGTCGCGACCTACTTAGAAGATAAAGGAACAAAGACTTTACAATCTGCTACTACACAAACATGAACTCTAAACTTCTGCGGACATTTCAAATACCTACAATACTACTACCAACATTTTTAACTACAAAACTGCATGCATTTTCTCAATGAACATTTTTTTTGCAAATATATTTTAGTGTTCAGGTAACAAAATTTCACTTTTATTTTTTTTTTCTTACATTTTGGTCATTCGGTAAATAAATCTTAGTTTAATGTACACACGAAATATTTTATCCTTTGAAATTTCAACAACCAGCCTTCAACCTTCTGATATTTAAATTGTGGGGAGTTCGGACGTATTTGGCACAAGGCCAATTTACCAAACGTCACCAACACTGATTGTCTTTCTGTCATTTGCTGTAGTAACGCTACCAAACTATATTGACCTATTTTCATTTAACGTCTAGAAGAGAAACTTAAACGTATATACAGTCGAAAATCTAGGTAGATTCAGCTCCTGCCTGTGAAGCTCTTTGATACAAAATCGTCTCGCGAGACAGACAGATGCAAAGTTAACCCTCTAGGGCCATTCGTATCATATTTGATGCAGTATGAAAACAAGCCTTGAAAGAAATATTTTCCTGAAAAATTTTTTAAGAGAAATATTTTATAAATTTCAAATGAAAGCAGTACTGACTGCTCAGTTAATGAATACCAAATGTTTCCTTATAGGGAAATACCAAATGTTTCCTTATAGGGAAATACTGTATCAAATATGATACGAATGGTCCTAGAGGGTTAAAGCTATGCATAAGAATTCTGACATGTTGCTCGTCTAAAATAAACCGACAAATAAATCTAGCACCTATCGTAGCGCGATAATCATAACCCTCATTGCTGTGAAGAATTTACTAATTTATTTGATAATTAAAATGTGTTCTATTGATGTGACTTTATAAAAAGTTTGTAATTGGAATATAGGTTGTGAGGTGGGGTACTGGATAACAGATTTGAATTACAAATCGGAGAGCCGAGTTCGAATTCAAACCAGGGTTGTTACATTTACTTACTCCCTTGTGTAAAGCGTTTAAAACAACTGCTTTAGATTCGGAATTCGAAATTGGAGAGCCGTGTTCCGATTTTTTGTCGGTTCGTTATATTCATTTCCGCGTAAATAATCTTGACAAAGGCATGAATCCACCTAGTCCCCACCAGCTATAGGTTAATTATTAGGACCTTTATCAGAAGTATCATTATTATCTCTAAATATTCTTACAGTCTAAAGATATTTCTACCATTAAATAAATTCAGATGGTTCATAAGTCGTAAATAATAAATTAAATTATTAACCTGTACATCACGAGAGCCGATTAAATCCTTGTAATCTTACCAAAATTCTATTGTAGTGTTGCACATTACACTAGAAACTACCGACTGTCCAGTAAAAAAGCGGGAAATTTATTATCATTCTTTTATTTTTCAGGAATAATTGACCTTAAATAATTTTCTTGAATATACGTGATCATGAATAATCATACGAATCTCTCGTGATTAGTTAACTCTGATATTGTGGTCATTTAAAAGTTATTTGCAAACAACTTTCTTTGCAGACAACTTTCTTTCGTTCTGCCATTCTCGTTTAGCTAAAGAAATAACTGATTTCTAGTGTCAAGTTATCGTAATTTTCAAAAGCTTGGGATTGACAAAACGTATAGAATTTTTTCCTGAATTTCTCAGTCACATCAGTCGTCACCAGTTTTCAAAAGTTGTCGCACGTCTTTCTGAATTCGCCGATCTTTTATTGGGAACACTGCAGTAGGTTTTAGATCAGTAGATCTCAAAGGTACGCAGATGAGAACAGTGCAGATTGCAGACACGGACAAGAAACTACAAAACCTCATACAGAAGGTGGATGAAGAAAACGAAAAGAAAGGACTACAAATAAAATAAAATAAAACCAAACATATGGTAATCAGTAACGAGGGTAGCCCAAATTGCCAACTAATGGTGAGAGATACTAAAATCAAGAAGGTACAGAAATTTAAGTACCTGGAAAGTATTCTAAGAAGAGATGGAAAATGTGACACTGAGATCCGAAGTTGAATTGGCATGGTCAAGTATGCATTCCCGAAGTTGAGTAGAATATTGGGAGACAGGAAAGTTTGGCTACAAACAAAGAGATTACTGAATTGCTATGTAAAATATGGCAGTAAACGCTGAACAATCTCATCCGAGATGAAGAAGAGACTTGAAGCAAACAAAATGTGGTCCTACAGAAGGATATTGAGGATACCATGGACCGATCATGTGAGCAAAGTTGAGGTTTTGGAGAGGACGGGAAAGCAAAGGAAACTAATACTTAACATCAGGTAAAGACAGCTAAAGTTCTTGGGACAAGTTATGAGGAAGAAGGTCTTGGAGAATCTGATACTCACGAGTCAGATAGATGGATCAAGAGAGAGGAGAAAGCAGCGAGTAACATACTTTGTGGATGACGGGGCGGGGTTTGGGTAAGGTAACAGAAGAAAGCGTACTCAGAGCCACTAGGGATATGGGGATATGGAAGAATGTGACCACCTATGTCCTGAAGGGTCACAGCACATAGAAAAAGAAGTTCTCAACCTTTTTAACTCATGGACCACTTTTACTGTTACTTTGTTTTTTAAATTTGTGGCCCGCCATAATCATTCGAAGAAAAAAAACCTCATGTTATTTTTTGATAATAGATATGTTTAGGAATTGCATTATAGAAATAAAAAATGTATATGCTTTCTTTATATAAAACCCTTTTATAATTGATATATTTAATTAGATTTTTTAATATTTTATATTAACTAATGTATATTAATAAATGGTTGTTTTATTTTATTAATATTAAAGATTAATATTATTATTTACCATTAATATATTAAATCAATTTATATAATAAATTCTAAAAATTACCTAATTTTCTTTTATATATATAATTAGTTAACTCCAATATTTCGGCATAAATTTTCGATACCTAAGTTTAAAATGAAATTTTTAAAATGAAAAAACATACTTGAAGATTTCGTTTTAAGCTTAATGATGAAACTTATTATTTTCATTAAGTAAAAAATTCTGATGTATTTCAGATAGAAACTATATAGATTTATCACATTTAATTTTGATTTCTTAAAATTTTCTTATAAGCAGCTATTTTTTTTATTTTTAAGAAATTTGTAAACAACAAAAATTCATCGGTTTTAAAAATATTTCAAAAGATTTCTGACACTTTATTTTAGTAAAATTAGAAAATTGAAAATTAAATTAGTCTGATTTTAAAGAAATATTATTTATTTATAGCATAAAAAAGTAATATACAATCAATTAGTAACGATTGGTCGTGTTCATCTGATTGAACATTTGACGGACTGTTGAATGCCGAAGCGATAACAGCTTCTACGCATGAACATAAATGCAATTTTCATAAATTTAAGGGAAGGGACAAAACTCTTAAATTACGTAATCTTTTTATAATAATGGCAGTTTTAGTCAACCATACATTAAAATAAGGAACGTATTAAGTAAATAAAAATTATTTTTAAAATAGTTGGCACGACTACATTTATTAATCTTTACAATTTTAAACTCGTAAATTTTGTTTCCACTTAACTATTATATAACCTTCAGAGAACACCCTAATACAGAATTTTACATGATTTTAAACTATTATAAATTATTATAATTAAAATGTAAAAAAATTTAAAAAGTCTTGTAAAAAGTTATTATTCATCAAAACATTTTTATTCCTTCAAACAATAATGTCCTTAATATTACTTATTTACAAAACCAATTAGAAGCTTGTCTATTTAAGTAATGTCATAGTTTTATTGGATTTATTAATTTTAAATTCAAAGCAGATTTTTATTTAGATGACACTAATTAGAAATAAAAGTAAGTGATTTACAATTTCCAAAGACTCCTAATCCAAAAAAAACAAAAATTGTCAGAGAACACGAAGGTTATGTGCAAACTTTCAGGAAATTAAGTGGTGGGGTAACACATTTAAAAAAAACAAAATCTAAAAATTTCTTTAAAATCGAACTATTTTTTATTTTTACAAGAACTTTCAAGTAAATGTGTTTTCTACGGAAAAACGCGCAAAAAAATCACTGTTAATAGTTAGCGAAGGCGATGACGTAAACAAAAGAAGATTTTTAACCAAAATTTCGAACGTGTTAGAAAGAATTTAAAAAAATCTCAAAAAATAATTAAAAAATACTTTGGTCTTTCATCATAATAAGAACATAAACATTTTAATGATAAAACGCTATTTTGGTTAATTTTGTGGCCTTTTTTTTATTACGCTATGCTGTTTTTTGCCGAGAAATAGTGAAGGTACCTATATATAATCCTTTCTTTCTATTTTACTTTAAAGTTTTTATTCAACTTTTACAATCAAAACATTCGGTAAAGTCAAAAGGACGCTGACATCGCTTGATCTCGTTTTCAGCTAGTTTTTCTAGTTTTAGCAATTTAATATGACGTAGATAAAATTAGTTCTAATTCTGAGTTGTGCAATGGTTCTGAATTGATATTTATCTATAAACTACTTAAATATCACCGTGAACAATTTACTATTTTTGTGTGGGCTCCCAGTAATATTACATAGACCACCAGTTTCCATATGAATATCGGTTGAGATCTAATAAATATAGCCGATTTCTTTTAGATTCCAACCTTTTTTTCTATGTTAGATAAATTACCAGGGTCCATGTATACTCAGGGTGAGAACTAATATTTTGGATGTCACTTCCTGGCTGACAGAAGCGGGAAAAAGTTGCATAATACAAAAGTGAAATTTTTGGAGAAAAATTATGAACGACAAAGTGTATGAATTTGGCTTCTCGTATCTTTGGACTGGCAGCATGGAATCCGTTTCATCTTTTCTCAGAGTTTAATTCCATTTTTATGACAGATTAATTTAGAAAAGTCATTATTCGATTCTATCAGCACACTTAGCTCTTAGAATCATTTTTCTACTCTGCCCTCTTTTGTCTATAGACGCACTGCTGCAACTTTCTCTCTATTCTGTTGTTATTATTTATTTTTTAGTTTTGACTTTGAGTCTTGCTTAACGGCATATCAAGGTCTGTGGGTTATTTAATGCCAAAATGGTAGGGCTTAAATGTATTTTTTAATGTTCAGTTATAGTAAAAAGGTGGATCTAGTCAGATTTTGATTAAAAAAAATTAAAAAAACTGCTGAAGATGTCTTCTAGTTTTGTATTCAAAAATATATTGCTGGTAATATTTTTTCCTTCAAAAATGTCTTATAGTAATAATTTTTTCCTTCAAAATGTGTATTTTTCTAAAAAGTAGTCTATTATTATATCTCTATAAAAGACTATTTTTATACTTTCTTAGTGTTTCCACCCCAGTTTGCCATTGCTGTAACTCTAACAGGTGCTACCACTCCGGGTTAGGTGATACCTTGGAACAACAGCAATTATGAAGCGGTTCCACAGTCCTCGCAATCTCCCAATCAAATGACTTGCTGCTGGATGCAGTTTACCGTTATACACAGAACCATTTTCTTTTTAATTCCTCCAGTTGATATTTTTACGGACAGACACGCCATACGTCTTATACGGATTCGAATCCCCCTCCTTTCTTGTGAGGTCAAAATGTAAGGAGTAAGTTCTTTTCTCTCGAAACTGCCACTTTCTGAAAAAAACTACCATGTGGATCCTTCCGTTGACAATAATTTCTTAAACTCTCTAATTCAATGGTCAACCGTTAACTATCCTTATTTTAATAATTTTTACTTCCTACCAACTCCTCCTTCACCTATCACACCCAGCCTTTTAAAGTTGAAAAAGAATTTACTCGACCGGCGTTCGAGAGCGAAGGAATATTTACTCGCCCCAAAATCATTTTACCAGACCGACTGCATTTTCTTAAAAGTCGCCTTACGTAAACATAGCGTAAATCGCTGAGGGTAAACAAAAAATTTTTAATTAAAATTTCGAACAAAATTTGATCTTTCTTCTTAACAAGAGCATAAATATTTTGATGGTAAAACTTTGTTTTTATTAAATTTGAGCCCTTTTAACATCATGATTTGCTGTTTTTTGGCAATTGAGTGGAGGTAGCTAAATTCGTAGTTTGTTTCTTCTGTTTGACTACAACCTCCATCTCATAGATGATAAAAATAACAAATCTGATTCTCTCAAGGATTTTTTATAAAAAAATTACTTACTTGTATATGTTGTTTTTAGGTGCTTGGTTGAAAAAGTATTCGTATTTTTTCTTTTTTTCAAATATTCTTTTATACTTTCATAAGCGGGTAGGAAATATAGATGTTGAATCAAGGGTATTACTTTTTTAAATGAGTTTCTAAAAATCTGTGAGCGTGTTTAATCTGTGCAACAGAGACATTTTGGCTCCACTCTGGAAGCATTAATTAATTAAACTAATGTTTACACTGATCGATACGATAAAAGGGAGACAGGAGCTTGTTAATCTAAATTCCATTTGTCAGATCTTGCTTTGATGATTGCGGGATGTCACAGTTTTTTGTTTAACTTCGACGTAAATCAGGAGCCATGCATAAGACCAAAGCGTTCAATAATGTCATTTTATGTCATTCTAAGTAAATTGTGAATCTTCAAAGGAATACTTTTGGGTTGTGAAAAGAAATCAGATTTCTTTTTTCTATATTTGAAGGGACACTTTTTATTGCGAGATTTTTAATCGACCGCGGGCGAGTAAAGCAATAAACTGTAATCGCCCAATTGAATTTTTAATCGACTGAGTCGATCGGGCGAGTGAAATCTCAAAGGCTCTGTTACGTCGGGTAACAGAATTATGAGAAATAATACAAAACAACGTAATAGTATAAAAGTAGGTGTATTGACAGGGAAGAGAAGTATTTACAAGAGGTGAGCATTAGTAGAATACAGATCAAGGTAATTAGTATACAGTATCGTCGTAGAGACGTGATAGATTGACTAGTAGAACGCTTGCGGTGCAATACCGGAAATACCCGACGGACTCGCTCACTCGACTTCCTTCCTCAAGGTATAATCACTACTATTTTATATAGTGATTCGAATAGTCCATTTCCGTGAAAAGGTGGAGAGCACCCCAACAGGCTGAACACCACATCTCTCATAAACATTTTAACAGTAATTTTCTACCTTGAATGACTCTCGACCCTGTATTGAGCGAATTTAGTATAGAAGCTGATCAGAGATAAGATGAAAATGAAAAATATTACCTTTCAGCTTTAGTTTCAGTAGTTATACCCAAATAACAGAGCCCTTGTTTCAATTCCCATTTCGTTTTAATGAGCATCAAGGTATATCGTTTCACTCACCGTTTCTCAAGTTCAGATATTGCGCTGGAACAGACGCATCTAATAAGAGAAATATTTATAAAATGCACCATTTAAACACCTGCTATTCGTCGATAAGCATGGTTTGAACCTATCAGTTTATCGACCCATGTGAATCGAAACGCGATCAGCTGAACAAACTGCTCAAAGCAGGGCGCTTGTTCCTTTGACAATGGACATAAATTTTTGAACTTTACTGTTGCTGGTATCGTTCCACTGTCAGATTTCGGTCGTTTCGTACAAAGTTAAGGCTTTGTTCGACATCAGTCGGTAGAACAACGGTAAAAGCGGTGATGGGTCCGATGACTTAATACGAATCGTTCTTATTGCACAACATTAATTCTCCTGCATGACTGACAAAACTCTCTTTAATAACTCTGAACAAACAGTGTGATATAGTCAGAAAGATGTAACGAAAACTTTGTAGAAAGATTCATTCGGATCTCTCATGATTTAGGAGCTGGACTTGATGTCTTTGGCGATATCTTTTAGGCAGCAAAAGTCCACAACTGATGCAAAACAATATTTGTCGACACTAGCATAATTTAATATCATCTGTCTTCAGAAAAAGGACAGTATTGACTTTGTAAAAATTCCTTTACTGACTTGCTATAAACACTTGAAACATTAGTAGGATGGTTTCCAGTTGCTTTTGCTATGTTTGAATTCAGAGTGGGGATTATTCTAGACTAGCTGTATAGCCCGGCGTTGCTCGGGTGTAATGAAAGCTGCAAAACTAATCCATGGTACTGGAGCTCAAACTCTTTGGATGTTGGCACCAAAGACTAAAAAGCAATAGTTGTTTCTAGTTAATGTGAAACCGTAGACTGAAAGAAAATTGAATGAATGTAAGTCAAATTTTGATTTCCTGATATCGATATCAAATAAGTTCTTTTCGTCGTAAACTAAATTTAAATAAGTCCTCTGAGTAAATGGTATAATGGCTGAGATTAAGAACTACAATTATACCTACTTAGAGCTAAACCCGAAGCAAAAACTAAAATAAAAGGGCTGAAAAAATACAGACATACAGGCAGATAAACAGACACACACACAAACATCTTGTCTTTTATATATATATATATATATATATATATATATATATATATATATATTATCGATTTTATGCACTATTGTAAGAACTGCAACCTTGAAACTTCTGAATATTGTTTCTTATGTCTTTGTCTATGAGTGTATCAAATTTGATTAAAATCGGACCACTCCTTCTGTAAGCTGCTTTTTTCGATTATCGATTTTCGATATTTATCGGGGGTACCTCGACACAAAATCTAGCTAAGAATACTCGCAGACATTTATAGTAAAACTGTGTAAATTTTCAAGAAAATCGGTTCAGCCGTTTCGGAGTCTATAGGTAACGGACACAGACACACACACAGACACACACAGAGACACACAGACACACGCACATACAAAGTTCCATTTATAAATAAGTTTAGATTACCCTATTAGTTAACCGCTAGCTTGGCGACAAGAAACGAATTCATGCTTTTCCCAAGAGTGTCAGCAATAATGCTAATGGATCTTAATAATATACCACGTCGGAATGACAAGATTTTCGGTAGCTAAGGAAAAGAAATTGATATTCTCCCAGTTTTAATTTAGCGGTTTTTCGATGTAAGAGGAATTGTCACAAGGCCTGACAACCAGTCAGCAAGTCTACATGGAGATCCTCTTTTCTCAGTGCACGAGGTTATGGCAGAACAAATCGTACGTACTTCACCACAAAAATACGCCTGCTCACAGCGACCTAAACATCCGGCAGTTTCTGGCGCAGAAGACTAACGCCGTACGCGAACCATCTATCTATTCACCTGATTTTGTTCCGTGTAAGTTTTGTTTCTTTTCTCCAAGCTCAAGAGGATCATCAAGGAGGTCCGTTTTGAAGGCAAGAAAGAGGATCGCAAGAATGCTATTTGCGATTTATAATATTTCAGTATCTTCACGTAAAGACAACGTACTAAATGAATTCTTCGAAAATCTTGGAATTATTTCAAACTTTTGTTCGCATCTTGGTTGATATAGATGTTATAGTAGACACAGCATTTCGACCAATTACCCACTGGACATCATAAGACGATTTAGAAATATTATAACTCATTAATAGTGTCTAGAAAGTGTATTAACAAATATGCTGTTTTCCATTAATATGTGAAGATTTAGAAATGTTATAACTCACTAATAGCGTCTAGAAAATTTATAGACAAATATGCTGTTTTCTATAAATATGTGAAGATTTAGAAATATTATAACTCACTAATAGCGTCTAGAAAATGTATGATTGGTTGATATGGATTGTCTTTTGAATTATTGTGAAATGTCCTGTGAAATCAGTTATTGTTCTTTCATGTTGGATTTGAATCCTTCGAATATTACACAGTAATTCTCTTGGAATAATTCTCTCGAGTAATTCACAAAGAAACAATCTCTTTACTGACGCACGACACCAGAATGAGGCACAACACAGAATAAACTGAACAGACTTAGAATTATGTATGGGTGTTTTACATACTAAATATTTGTAGTCACGTGATCCAAGTAGCATAACTTATTCAACGGTTACGTTTGTTGCCTGAAGATCAGTGTTCGTCCACACGTGTTAGTATCGACACTTTCTTCCTCCATAACATATGGTAACAAAATTTAAGTTCAAAACCTCCATCCGTCATTTTTTTTTTAATATTCATTGATGAAATGATGTAGGTGGATCATGTAATCGGAAATATCCGACCCGCCAGATATGGTTGTCTCTGCTTTTGTTTTTTTGTTTTTTTGACTGTTTTAAACCGAACAGTTTAGTCTGAAATAGAGAAAAAATCATTTGGTGTTGCATGTGAAGAAGAACCGCTTAGGAATGGAAAATATGGCATCTGAAAGTTTCATTGTTAGATAAGGCAATTTGCCCCTTGATTTATCACGCAGTGAAAGAATACGTCTCGTCGACTTTGGTGAAAGCCGCTTGTTTTAAGTGTAGATGCTGCTAAACGGGGAATTTCACCTATCACGGCAGAACAGAATTAGTTTTACGGAAAGTAGTTTCTCTTGTAAGACGTTTAAACTATGTGAAAGAGAAACGTACATGCTTATCGAATAGACTGATATTTGTGTGGGTGATTTACATAGTAAATACTTATGGTCACGTGATCCTAGTAGCGAAATATTTTCAACGGCTACGCTTGTTGCTCGGAGATCAGTGTTCAACCACACGTGTCGTTATTTTGCTGTGTGGCACCTCATTTCGGTGTCGTGCGTCATTGAAAATTACCGAAATACTATAACTCAGTAATAGCGTCTAAAAGTTTTATAGACAAATATGCTGTTTTCTATTAATATGTGACGATTTAGACATATTAAAAATTATTAATAGCGTCTAGAAAATGTATAGACAAATATGCTGTTTTCACTTAATATGTGAAGATTCAGAAATATTGTAACTCACTAATTGCGTCTAAAAAATTTATTAACAAATATGCTGTTTTCAATTAATGTGAAGATTTAGAAATATTGTAACTCACTAAAAGCGTCTAGAAAATTTATAGACGACTACGCTGTTTTCAATTAATATATGAATATTTACAAATATGATAACTCACTAAATGCGTCTATAAAATTTATTAAGAAATATACTGTTTCAATTAATATGTGAAGATTTAGAAATATTATAACTCATTAATAGCATCTACAAAATGTATAGACCAATATGCTGTTCTCTATTATTATGTAATGTTTTAGAAATATTATAACTCACTAACTGCGTCTAGAAAATTTATGGACAATTATGCTGTTTTCAATTAATATGTGAAGATTTACAAATATGATAACAAACTAATAACGTCTAGAAAATTTATAAACAAATATGCAGTTTTCAATTAATATGTGAAGATTTAGAAATATTGCAACTCACGAATAGCATCTAGAAACTTTTTAGACAAATATGCATTTTTCAATTAATATGTGAATATTTAGAAATATTATAACTCATTAATAGCGGCTAGAAAATTTATAAACAAATATACTGTTTTCAATTAATATGTGAAGATTTAGAAATATTATAACTTATTAATAGCGGCTAGAAAATTCATAAACAAATATGCTGTTTTCAATTAATATGTGAAGATTTAAAAATATTATAACTCATTAATAGCGGCTAGAAAATTTATAAACAAATATACTGTTTTCAATTAATATGTGAAGATTTAGAAATATTATAACTTATTAATAGCGGCTAGAAAATTTATAAACAAATATGCTGTTTTCAATTAATATGTGAAAATGTAGAAACAATGTAACTCATTAGTAGCGTCTAGAAAATTTCTAGACAAATATGCTGTTTTCAATTAATATGTGAAGATTTAGAAATGATACATGTCGATCATAATACACGGGTTTCAATTCTGATTATTTGGTGTAAAGACAAGCACTACCAACATCTTCTTCTCTATGTGCCCTGTCCGTTCAGGACGTAGGTGCTCATGGCATTGCAAGTGTCTCTATCCCTTGTGGCTTTTAGCAGGCCTTCTCCTCTTACACCATGCAACCCTCGTTCCATCATCCACCTGGTTAGGTGCTTCAAATATGTTATCCGTTGCTTTCCCCTGTCTCTTTTCCCCACTATCTGCCCTGTTAGTATCAGGTTCTCCACGCCCTCTTTCCTCATTGCATGTCCTAGGAACTTCAGCTGTCAATACCTAATGCACAGTAATAACTTCCTTTTTGTTTCCATTATTTCTAGGACCTCATCATTGCTCACATGCTCCGTTCATGATAATCGCAGCATCCTTCTGCAGAACCATATTTCAGTTGCTTCAAATTTTTCCTTCATCTTTGATGATATTGTCCAGCATTCACAACCATTTTGAAGAACTGACAACACATAGCAATCCAGTAGTCTCTTCCTTGTTTCTAGCGAAATTGTCCTGTTTCTTAATACTTTACTCAACTTCTGGAATGCTTCTATCCCCATGCCAATTCGCCTTCGGATCTCTGTGTCGCACTTTCCGTCTTTTGTTATAACACTTCCTAGGTATTTAAATTTTTGTACCCGCTTGATTCTAGTATCTCTGACCTGTATTTGGCATATTCGGCTGTCATGTTTGCTGATGACCATGCATTCGGTTTTCTTGCAGTTTATTTGTAGTCCTTTCTTATCACTCTCTTCAGCTACCTTCTGTAGGAGGTCTTGTAGTTTCCTCTAATACAAGCATTACCCACATCACCAGTCTCATTTATTGCACATAAGTCACCATAAACATTTTGATCGCATTACAGGATTTTTCTTCAGATAGATCAAATTTGGTGTCAAATTTGTAATATATTCTTACTTGTAGTTATGAAAGTACATATTGACTCCAAATGGAGAACTATGCATTTTCATTGGCATACCGACAGCTTGTCTTAAGGCGATGTTGTCATATGTAAAGAATTAGCAGCCTATTAGTTGAGTATTGGCTATCTTCAAAGCGGATGTTGAAAATGAAACTTTTTTCCCGCAGTAGATTGCCATTATTTTCTGAGGTAGACCGGTTGTCAGCCAAGGATATAAAACCCAATCTTTTCTGCTATGTAACCAGGAAAAAGAGATAAATTAATAACTTTCCAAGGGGTAATTTTGCGTAAGTGACAAATTCAACTGGAATTCGAACTCGGCACTCCAGTTTCTCATTACGTGCCCATATCTACTGCACCACAACGCACAACCTCTTGGGTATAAAGTGAAAAATTTGAAGGTCAAACTTCTCTTTGCTCTTGTCTTACGGTTATTTTTGTCGTATCAATAATAAAATTAAACTTTTGTATGATCCAAAATGTATTAATATATTTTGTACATGGATGTTTTCCCCTTGAGGGATTTATAATTAATTTAAAAGCACTTGAAAAGACCTTTGATGAACCTGTTTAGCTGACAATTACAAATTAACATTCAGGTATTTTTTCTTTTTTTTTGCGATTTGTTAGTTTATTCCATGATCAGAAGTTCTGAAATATTCTTACTTAATGATGTGAATTATCAAAGCTATTTTCATCACGACATTTGTGAGCCTATAAATATGTTTCATTGTTAAAATATACAAGGTAACCAAAAATGTTCTGCCCTTTTTTTGATTAGACATTGAATGAAGTTGAAATATATAGGAAATGCGTGTAGAAATTGTTTTCAAGTTAGTAGTAGGAAATAGGAACATGAGATGTAAAAAAAAGAACACGCGCACCGTGCCCGGCCATCAGTTATAAGCTGGACAGCTGTGAGAAGGATGGAAGTGTCTACAGATCTCGTTTGCTTTACGACCTTAAAGTGGGATTATCAGCATATGTATCAAGTCGCCGCATGTTTAAAGCGTTTGGAGATAGTGCTGTGGATGAACGTACTGCAAGGTGTTGGTTTCGAAAATTAAAATCGGGAGATTTGGCTCTTCATGATGTTCTTCGCAGGTCTTGAATGACGGATTCCTGAAAGCGACTATTGAAGAGGATAGTAGTCTAACGTCTGGTGAACTTGCAAGACAATTCAGCGTTTCCGATTAAGCAGTTAGACTTCACCTGCACCGCCTAGGTAAGACGTACAAATTGAGCAAGTGAGTTCCGCAAACACTGTTGGAGGTCCACAAGAGACAACGTGTGGCAGCCTGCGTATCGCTGCTTTCCTGCCACCGTACCGCATCCCTATTTAACTGAGTGCATACTAGTCATGAAAAGAGGCTTCTGTACGAAACTCCCAAGCGTTCCAGACATTTGTTGTCGCCTCAGGATGCTGTCCCTTACACAGCAAGACCGCCTATGCACCCACGCCAGATTATGTTTTGTGTCTGGTGGACAGGTCATCAGGTGGTTCATTATGAACTGCCACCAACAGGTCAAACGGTCAATGGAAACCTATACTAGCAGCAATTGAAACGTGTGCATTGCACCAGGAGCCAGCACTGGTGAATCGCAAAGGTGTGCTTTTCCTCCATGACAACTCAATGCCGCATGTCGCGCGAGTGGTCAGGGATACCATACAGCAATTTGGGTGGGAGACTTTGTACCATCCAACTTATTCACCTGATCATGCGCCATCCGATTACCACCTCTTCCATTTCCTAGATAATCATCTTCGTGGATCATCCTTCACCATTAAAACAGACTTGCACAAAGACCTCACGGACTTCTTTGCGTCAAAAACCCATGTGTTCTACCTGAATGGCATTGAACAGCTAGAGACACGTTGTCAGGAGGTGCTGGAAGCCGATGGCGATTACTACGAAAATTAAATATCAGTTACACATACTGTGAAGCGTTTTCTTTTTTTTCTTTAAAAACGGACAGAATTTTTTCTTTACCTTGTGGTTCTACAGAAAGATGCTGAGGATACCATTTGACGAAACACGCGAGCAACGACGAGTTTTTAGAAAGGATAGACACGAAATACTTAACTGATACTTAACATCAGGAAAATAGCTAAAGCTTTTGAGACATGTAATGAGCTAGAAGGGCTTGGAGAACCTGATGTTATATGGATGGATAGAGGGGAAGTGATACAGAGGAAAACAATGCAGGGCATAGTTGATAGACTTGAGCAGTTAAAAGGCGGGTTGGAAATTGAATGGGATAACAGAGAAGGAGTATTAAGAGCGACACAATGATAAGGAGATGTGGAAAGCCATGATCGCCTACGTCCTGAAGGGACACGACACATAAAAGAAAGGTCCTGGGTAAATTGCATCCGAAAGCAAGGCCTATGTTTTGGAGGTTGTGAGGAGCAAGGAACCACCTCGTAATTGCTGTTGTTCTCAGGTCCACCCTGACCCGGAGTGGAAGCACCTGTTAGGGTCCCAGCTATGGGCAAATAGTTAACCCCAAAACTGAAGTCCAAACACTACGAAAGTATAAAATAGACTTTTATTGATATATATACATAAGAATAAACTTTACAGGAAAATATACATTTTTGTTGAAAAAATATTACCATAACACAACATAATTTTTAAAAGAAAACAATTATTTTTATTGCCATAATACATTTTTGGAAAAAAAGGAAATTACTATCAGCAATACATTTTTTAATATAAAACTAGAAGACATCTTCAGTTTTTGTAAAATAATTTTTAAAAAATTTAAAAATTTAAAAATACATTTTTTTCCTCAAAATCTTATTAAATCAACCTTTTCAATGAACATTAAAAATATAACTTAAAACCCCACCTGTTTGGCATTAAATAACCCACAGAGATGTTGATATGCCGTTAAATAGAACTCAAACTCAAACATAAAAGAAAAAGTTATCACTTAAAATGACAACAAAATATATTTCGCAAAATTATTGCAACATTATTCGATGCCTTATTAATTGGGATTAAAATATCGCATTTTAAATTTTTTTCAAAATATTCTGCAAAATTAAGCCGTGTTGAAAGGGCCTTTTCCGAATCTTTTTTTTTCTGGCAATTGTAAATCAACATTCAGATAGTGTTTTCTGCCACTTTTTAGTTTAGTCCATGATCAAGATTATTGAAGCACCATTGTGTACAATGAAACACGATTCATTTGAATAATGAATACAATCAAAGCTATATATATCACTACATTTGTGAGCCTCTGAGTATGTTTTACTGTTAAATTTTTTGCCTCTATATCTCTTAAAATGACATCATCAAAATAAGTTTTGCAAATTATTTGCTTCCGTAATAAATGGGACGAAGCATAGTATTTTTGCATGGTGGTCAGCAACATTAGTCTGTGGTAGAATTGAGCGAGGCTTTAAGGTTTAACATTCTGTTTAAAAACATTTATATATATACTAGAGCTGATAGGTAATAATTATTGCAGACACCTGTTGAGGCACATCTGTATTTGTTCAATGCACACAGGGCCTATATGTGGCTTAAAGTGCCACTAATCTGAGTGGAACTTAGTTACAGTTTCTCTGAAAGAGCGTATTACCTGAACGGTCTGAACAAGGTCAACACGCTGAAAATCTCAATGATTTGTGACAATTAATAATGGCTCACAAATACCCAATATCCATCACACACACACACTACCGGCCATAATTATTAGTCCACCCCGCTGTTTTAAAAAATGATGTATTTCATACTATTTTTTATTATTTATTGCCAAATGAATAATAGTAAATGAAAATAGAATGGTTCTTTTGCTAATACTGCAGAATAACATGTGCATCAAATGAATTTATAAATATAAATAATTACCTATATTGCAGTTTCATCAATGAAAGAATGAAGAACATTTAAGGTGATTTGGACGAGTTCATCTTTGCTTCCTTGCCTTGCAAATTTTTCAGAGTAATAACAAAACAACCATTCTCTTTTCATTTGGCAGTAAATACTAAAAATAGTATGAAATACATCATTTCTTTAAAAAAAACTGAGGTAGCCTAACAATTATGTCGGGGAGTGTATATATATATATATATATATATATATATATATATATATATATATATACGGAAGCACCAGACCAGACCAAATACTTTTCTTGTTTGTGTTTTTGGAGAATGAAAGAGGCTACTTTTCATTTTGACATTTAAACTGTAAGCTATTTTGGTGAAAAGAAAATATATAATGTCTGGAATATTTATGATCATCCTTGAAATGATAATTTCATTTATTGGCAATGTTTGCGATGTAGCTAAAAATGCTATAGTAGCTAATCTGCTAGAAATTCTAGCGGTTGACAGTTTCATTTCAAAAAGAAAGAACTACAGATCATTCCCTAGGACAAATTGAAGATCTGTTTACAGAAGGGCCGTTAGTAGCCTACACAAAGTTGGATGTAATGAGGTAGGCCGTAGAACAGGTTAAACTTTATGTGAAAGAAATTGTAAGGATATCGTAGTTAGATGGGTGTGACAAAAAACAGTAAAGGAGAAGTCGATTAGCGATAAGGGAGCCTATTTGTTTAAAAATGAGTTCTAACCGTAAGTTTTACTCTATAAATTTCTTTACGCGTATTTTCTGCATGTAAAACTCTCTTTTCATAATGGCTTTCCAATCAAGTTTGATCTTCAAAACTGCGTATGCAATTTGATTCGTTAGCACCTGTCTTCTTCATTTTTGTTATTTCATTGTGCTCCGATTATTCTATTTTTTGATCGTGTTCTATAAAATTCCTCTTGCGTCATAATGGTTTCATTGTTATGGCTTGAAGTGAAATAATTGAAAACATCAGGTAGATGCAAGTCTTTGGCGAATTTTTTTTTTTGCATTGTTCTCTCGCCCGTGGAATTCTTTTCTTGCTTCTTTCTTCAAAGTCAACTTTGATCTTCAAAAAATGTATATGCTATACATATATATCTATATTCTTAATTCTTGTTTTTTTTATTGTTCTCACGCTTTATTAGTATATTTTCTCATATTCACTAAGTTTTGTAGCCCCTGGCGTTATAATGGCCTCATAATATTGGCTTGGTGTGAAGTGTTTAAAAATGTCTAGATGTAATCACAATCGCTGTGCTAATAGTTTTTGGTATTGTATCTTTCGCTTGTGTAAATCTTTCCCGTCTTCTTGCTTGCAAGTCAGCTTTGATCTTCAAAAATGTAAATACAATGTGAATCGTTATCTTCTGTTTTCTTAATTATTATTTCATTGCTCTCAATCCTTACTAATATATTTTCTAATATTCATAGTCTAAGTCTCAGTAGTCCGTGGCGTTATAATGGCCTCATAGTATTGGCTTGGAGTAAAATGTTTAAAAATGTCTAGATGTAATCATAATTGCTATGCTAATAGTGTCTTGTATTATACTTTTCGCTTGTAAAAACCTCTTCCGTTTCTAGCTTCCCAGTCAAGATGGAACTTCAAAAATTTAAATACAGTGTCAATCGTTATCTCCTGTTGTTGTTCTTTTATTGGTCTCAAACCTTATTAATATATTTCCCCATATTCACTAAGTCTCAATAGACCCTTGCGTGAATAATGGCTTTGTTGTATCGGATTTGAAGTGAAATGATTAGAAATATTTGGGCAGACGCAATCAAATTTCATGACAAATAGTTTTTGTATATTGCAGAACTTTCTGGTTTCTTTCCTCAAAGTCAGCTTTGATTTTTAAAAATGTAAATACAATGTCAATCGTTAACTTCTGTCTTAATTGTTGTTCTTTATTTGTGCTCTTTTATTTGTATATTTTCTCATATTCTCTGACGCTCAATAGCTTCTTGTTTCGTATTGACTGTATTGTGTTGCCTGGATGAAATCATTGAATTAGCTATTTGCATGTTTCACGACTATAAAATACACATAGACGTTTCCCTATTGCATCGTTGAATGTTTAATTTTGCACCTTTCAGTGAATATTACAATCACAAATAAGAATGAAGGGCGGTATTTAAATACACAAGTGTGTATAAATGAAAAGTTTAAAAACTGACAATGATTTCACTTTCACTGAAGCAGACGTTAAACTTTTCCCCCGTCTATCCTAGCAATTAAACAGGAAGTTCCATTGTTTATTTGAGGCAATGGCAAGGCATTGGAAACGTGATGATTAACTAATTAAGGATCTAAGGAACTAGTTCAATTATAGCATGCTAATAATATGTGAATCCTGAGAAGATTGTTATGTATGTCAAGAAACTTTGTACAAATGAAGAAATATGAACGAAAAACATACTGATAGCATATTGAGAAAGAGCCGAACAATTTATAGAAAAGTCTTGTTGATGATAAGGTGAGTACATGAACTTATTCTAAACAATAACTAGTATATTAAATAGTAGAATGTTTGGTTGAAACTGCCAAAAATATAACGGTTTTGATGGTAATGAATTTCCAGCAAATTTTAAGATATATATTGTGTGTGTTTGCATATATATATATATATATATATATATATATATATATATATATATATCACTCATTATAAATAATAATGTTAATAAGCCTAACAACATATACATTCCTTGTTTAACTTCCTTGATAAAAATTATAGAATGCCTTTAGCGTAAATAAAGACGTAAGAATCAATTTTTATCTCATTTCATGAAACCATAAAAAAGGTCATAAGTGGATAAATCGTCGAAGTACATATATATATATATATATATATATATTTAGAGTTAATAACAAATATATTATAATATCACGACAGAAATAGACATTTTGTTTCGTCACTGTCTTATTCAGTCATCATTTGATGAGACACAGTGTCGAAACAAAATATCTATTTTTCTAGTAATATTGTAATATGTTTATAATATAAGTTCTAAATAAATATTATTCGATCTATTTTGTATTGATCAATTTTTAAGAATAGTGTTTTTTTTTTTTGGATAAGGAATTTTATTCCATCCATACTTAGTATATATATATATATATATATATATATATATATATATAAATTTCATTCAACAATGAATTAAAACACTCTCAGCTATTGGGCGTGTATAATGATAATATACACGCTAAAATGTCTGCCTCCTTCTATCGAACGCCCATAGCTCAGAGGTAGAATCGCAGACTGACGCCAATTCGCTCGGGTTTCAATCCTGGGTTAAAAAGCAATAGGAGTTTAACCGTACTGATGAGCTGTGATACAGCGAAACAGATCTGTCTGCAGATGACTATATATATTTAGATGTGGGGGGTGAGAGAGATTGATTCATGGCTTGAGAGGCTCTTTTGAATTTTGGATGACTGTGTACAGTAGATACCAGCTCGGAACGAGAAAGCGGGAAGCCAAATTCAAATTCAAGTTCAATTGATTGCATTCACTTACTCACAAATACACTTGGGAAAGGTATTATTCTATCTCTTCCCTCCAGTTATGGTTTTAATAACAGGACAGATTGGGTTCTATAGCCTTTGCTGGCACCAGTCTAACTCAGAAAATAGTGGTAACCTACTGTGGGATAATCTTATGCCCAGTCAATCATATTTCTTTGAGACTTGAACGCTCAAGCGTGTATCACGTATGGCACCTAACAGACTGATGTTTTAAAATCAGCTTGAACTTTTTGGAACAAATTCTTCAGATTTAGAATGTATCTCTTATTAGATATTTTAGTAACAGGGAGCAGGTAGTCTAACGCTTATCGGCGGGGTTACCAAAAGAGATTACGTGTGTTTATATTCCAAACGATTCTTTTTCACTCTCATAGCGCTAATTGAGTTATAGGCTAAATACCATGGCTGACCGTTGTCATATTTCGAGCAGTAGCCTGACAAGGAGGAAAATTCTGAAATCAAAATCTATTTCCGGGGACATTTAATTTGACAAGAGAAACAAGAACAAAACTAAGGGAATAGATAGAATTGTACCAGAATTGCTAGCAGATTTAATTTATTAGTGCCAACAGTTCTTTTTTTTAGGACCAGAACGATAATTTACCATATTTCAGCGATTCTTGTAGTTTTCGGAAATATCTTTGGTTAGTTGTAAAGAATGAAGTGTCTTTCGAATATACCACCTACTATTTGATGTCTATTGATAACACTGATGTCTCAGCTTACAGTATAGATCGAAAATCTTGAGAAAGATGAGAGACATATTAATACCTTTCCCAGTTGTATATGTGCGAAGTGAAGGTAACAAATTCCACTGGAATTTGAACTCGACTCTCCGATTTATCGTCCCGAGCCGATATCTACTGCACCACAAAACACATCCTAAGTGTCTATACTTCTGAGTAAAAAATAAAGAATCTTCAATGTCATTGATCATAACCTGGTATCTCCTTCTAAGTCCCGCGGAAATGTAGCTTCACTGTGCCTTTTCTGTACATATTTCATGATATTTCTTCTTTTGATGCTCCCACTATGATATCAAGGCTTTACTAATTTGAGTTCAGTGTCAAAATTTGCGGCAAGGTCTCATTATTTTACAGTTGAAATGGTTAAATACAAACGTTATTTAGTTGTCTTAAATGTATGCTCTGTTAATGATGATAACAATTTGAGAAGAACTATGACCAAGCATGAACTTCTTTTTTCATATCTAAAATAAGGGGAATACAATGTATTAGGTAAAATCTGAATTCTTTCCAACTGCCGTAACGTAGTTTCCCTGTGCCATTTCTACAAATAATTGCATGGCAATAGTTCAGATGGGCTTTCCTCTTTAGTACCTTTTTTTAATCGTTTCACCCCAAGCAAGGCGGAAACGCCATTGATGCGTAGGGGGCTACATAAAAGTAAAATATTAGATAGGAGGAGAGTAAAGAGAAAGACGAAACAGATACAGTGGGTATCTAAGAAAGAAGCAAGAGAAGGATGGAAAGAACAGGTGTGATGACATTTGCAAAGGTAGAGAGAAAGGAAAAGATATACAGGGTGATATAGAAAGAACTAGAGTCAAGTGGTTAAGAGTTGGGTATTGACATTGCATTTAAATTCCTGGAGGCTGTAGCCGTCAGGAAAGCACAAATATGGAAGCGAGTTCAACAAGCGGGAAGTGAGAGAAAAGAAGCTGAGGCAGTCTGCATTTGGTTGATCTAACTGTGAATGTCTGGGACCCAGATGCCAGCCTGGTTGCACGAGTAAATTCCTGTGGCAGGGGCACCAGTTTCATACATAGCACCACGATATCGATCAAGAAAATATATTTTTACCTTTCATAATGGTTACATTGGCTATTAAAAAAAGTTCGTCGGAGCAGAAGCCATGGCAATATTTATAAAACAGAGAGATGGAAGCCACATTCTGTCGGTGAGAAAGTGGCTGGAGTCGAACCGCCAAGTCGGGACCTATCACATTACTGATTCTCTTTTAGAGCCTGTCAAGAACACTGAGATGAACGGAGGGGGCACTTGACCTTATATGATAGCAGTATTCAATGCACGGACGGATTGTTGAACCTCGACTTTATATGAATTTTAATTTGGATGCCATGTCACATAATCTTACAGCTGAAGTTAATAAATGCCACAGTACGTTACCTCACGTGCACTTCTCGGTTTGTGGAACTTTCTTCCGGCTTGTTACTTAGTCAGCTTTGATTAATCCCTGTTTTTTTTTTATTTCTCTCGCTGTTTAATAGAGTTTTTCACTTCACACTCAGTAATGTTTTGTGTCGTAGTGGCTTTATTGATTTCATTGGGATGAAATAATTAGAAACATGTGTGCGTAGTGTAATAGATGGCTACTACGAATGAGAAGTCGCTGAACCGATTTCGTATTCCTATCGACTTTATTCTATGCACTTTCGCGTAAATGTCCATAAGATAGATTTGAGTTAGTCACTTCTACCAGTTATTGTTTGAATAGCAGGTCAGATTTGGCCATGGTAGGTAGGCAGTGTAAGAGGCAATTTCCTTGAGAATAAGAACAATTAAAGCAGTTTCATACATAGCACCACGATATCGATCAAGAAAATATATTTTTACCTTTCATAATGGTTACATTGGCTATTAAAAAAATGAAGAAAAAGCAAGCTCTAACCAGATAATTATGAGATCGTGTGAAGTGGGGTAATTTTGTGAAAAGACAAAAATCGTCATTTGAGCATCTAGTTTGGATATTAGGCGCTTCTGTTTCTTATTAATAGAACAGATTGTGTTCTATAGCCTTGGCTGTTAACCAGTCTACCACAGGAAGCAATGGCAACCTACTGCGGGATAATCTTCTGCCCACTCATTCATGTCTCTTTCAAGACATGATTGCCTAAAGCGTGTGTCATTATGGCACTTAATTGACTAACCGACATTTTCAATAATTTTTTCCAAAGAATCTTTTGTTTTAGTGGTCAGTAAATTTTTTCATTCCTTCCTTAGAAGCCAGGTACTAGTTATTGGCGTTGAAAACTACGTGAAAATGCGTAGTAGTCGTTCTTAATGGCAAGGCCACAAAACGAGATAAATTGTGGCTTGTATCAAAAAGTGACAAACACGAAATTAGCAGCCAATGAGTTAAACTGGTTAAGTGAATCAGGTCAAGAATTAATTCATCGCAAATAACAATAGTTTAGCTTATAATTTCAAACAGCTCTGAAGAGGCTGGCGATCAGAATGCTCGGCAGTTTTTATTAAGAAAGGGCCGACATGTCTCTACTTTTCGGAATAAATCACGTGTTAAAGAACCGTGCCGCTTGTGGAAGCGACAAACCAATCTGGTCTTTTTCTAACTTTCTCATTTTCCGTTCGGCTGAACTTTCTTTGCGGAGAGATACAAACAGACGACGGCCAAGGAGAAATGGTGCTCACGAAAGCGTTAGGAGGGCATTCGGTTGGTCGGCCGGAAAAGGGAGATTTTCGCAGCCTGTTTTAGACTTAGGACTTTGTTAAGAGCCGGTCAGATCATTCACACGGAATATAGCTGGTGGAGAAACGACAGTGTGGGCGCATTTTATTGGATGGCCACTGAAGAGGAAGAAAAGATGCAAATTAGTAAACAGAAAAATCATTTCATTCACCGTGAAAAGAATAAAAATAAAATCGGAACGAGGGTGATTTGATAAAGGGAATTTTGTTCAACAATTATCAAGATCTTTTATATTTACCATAAATACTTCTGCGGATTAGTTCTGACAACAGATTTGAAATGTCTGACTAGGAACCAAATATCTGTCCAGGAATTTGAATATAGGCCTTCTTAAAATTCCACTTGCACACACACACACACACACACATATATATATATATATATATATATATATATATATATATATTTCATTTTTAAACGAGTTATTTCGCTACCTTGGTTTCTACCATGAGTAGTCTCTTCAGGCGTTTTCTTTTTATGAACGCTCTTGTAACGGTGTTTTATTTGAACGTTCACGTGGCTGAGAATTTATGAATGCGCATTGTTTACATTCAAACGAATTATCACGTTTTCATTCATGTTTGTATGAACTTAAGAGGTGTTACTTAGTGTGGCTGCATTTTGTCATAATTTCTGTTCTTTCATTTAACATTTCATTTAACAAAAATTATGACATACCAAAAAAAGGGGGGAATGTTAAATTCGTTGAACTCATTAAGTGCTATTTCTTTATATATACATAAACACACACACATACACATGTACATATATAAATATATATATATATATATATTTAGTGTATCGAGGACAGCAAATAAGTTTCTAAACATATGTTGTTAAATATAAGAGACAATGAATGTCTGTTATGTTTAATCATGAGCCGTTCTAAGCGTCGTATTTTGGCTTTAATTTCAGTTCAAAATATAGACAAAAATTCTCCAGTATTTGGATAAGTTTTTATTGATTTGCTTCTAAGCTTTCGGCTCACATGAGCTATCGTCAGAGAGGTTATTTACACTGAAATACAATAACATCCACCATCACCGACGATGTTATTTTGTGTTAAATAAAACTCCGCTTGGCAACGGCAATAGTTACCAAAAATAATAAACGCAGTTCTCAAATTTGCAATGTCATTTCGCACTTTCACGCAGTGTGATGTCATAGAATCGCATTGCAAATTTGAGAACTACGTTTATTATTTTTGGTAACTATTGCCGTTGCCAAGCGGAGTTTCATGTCAACACAAAATAACATCGTCGGTGATGGTGGGTGTTATTGTATTTCAGTGTAAATAACCTCTCTGAAGATGGCTCATGTGAGCCAAAAGCTTAGAAGCAAATCAATAAAAATCATTCAAATATTGGAGAATTTTTGTCTTTATTTTCAACTGAAATTAAAGCCAAAATACGACGTTTAGAACGGCTTATGATTAAACATAATAGACATTCATTGTCTCTTATATTTAACAGCATATGTTTAGAATATATATATATATATATATATATATATATATATAGAGAGAGAGAGAGAGAGAGAGATAGATAGATAGATAGATAGATAGATAGATAGATAGATAGATTTGGATATATGTATATATGTATGTAGGCATGTCTTTTTCTGTGTGTGTTTGTGTGCAGGTGTAAATACTTTTACAAACTTAGTGTAATGTTCCTGAATCCAAAACAAAGATGAAACTCCATATAAACATATCTCCGCTAATCCGTCCTTAATGAGTTAAGTTAAAAAAAAAAATAGATGATTGTGAGGGTTGAATTACTTTTGAAGGTTATTCTGATGCTATATTGACCACAAATCTTTTTTTTTTCCCGATAATCCATTCTTATTGTGTAAGCTGACTCAGGCTGTTAATTGAGTTGTGTTATTTTCTTACACTCTTCTATCCCGGAGATCTTTCGAGCTGATGTCATTCATGTACCTAGGGTAGTCTTTACGTTGTAACTTACCGCTTATACATTACTTGTTCCTCTGTCTCTGGGTCAACACCTATGAATTTGGCTCCAAGTTGAAGCAGAGGACAATCAGTTTCTTTAACCTGTATGGGTGGTGGGAGTTGATGCTAAGGTATTGTCCGATGAATGTTGACTTGCGCCATACGGATATCTTCAGTCGATTCTCTGCCCGGTTTATTAGTTCATCCAGGACGTCTAGGTATTTTGTTGTTTTTCTCCCCATCGTGAATTGCATCGAGGATCACACTGAGTTCACATGATCTTATAGTAGGTGGTTCTTCTCCAGGCGTGGCCAGTTTATGAAGGTGTTATCTACATATAGCTGTCTTTAGTGATATGCTTTCTCTTCGAAATATTCCATGTATATATTAGCCATTTCTGTTGATAATGACGATCCTATTGATAAGTCTTCATGCTGCCGATATATGTCTGATCCCATTCCGACGTGTATTGTTTGTGCACAGAAATTCTACATCTCCATCAGATTATCTAATGATATACTGGTACGTTCTCCTAGGGATGAATGCGAAGCCAGTCTGTCCATGGATAATTATAGTGACCCCACTTTGAGATGCTATAAAATGTTTATGTCTCTTAATAGAATAAGATACATAATGATACTACGCATAAATACTTAAAGCACTTCAAAATTGATATGATCATCACCATCTGATGCAAAGAGCTGATGATATAAATCTTCATTTACAGAATCGTTATATGTGCCATTCACTCGTCTTATACTACGAATAGATATAATCACGAAAATTTACCCCTGAGATACGTCTTATCCATAGGTCACCTTATACGTGAAATATATGGTAATTTTTTCCATTGTAATGCTTATATACATGAAAGTACGAAAAGAACCATCGATAACTATATTATGAATTATATATATACACACGCATGCGCAGACACGCGAACTCACAGACATACACACGCGCAAACACACACATACACTATGAAAAATACTTGCACCGCTGAAAAGTTCACAAAAACAAATCAAAAAGCACAATCAGTCACAGTTGGTAACCCAAACGACTGACCGGGGTAATATTCTGAAATTCTGGAATCGGGATATTGAAAATAAAATGAATCAGTTAAGTGACAAGACTTTTATTTATATAAATCCTCTTCCTCTATTTCTCTCTCTGTCTCTCCCTCTGTATCTCTGTGTTTCTCTCTATATCTATATACCACGGTACACACATACACGTACAGACACACATACATACATTTATAATGTTCTACAATATTTATTGTATTGAGTCAGTCAGTTTAGGTGCCATACGTGATACACGCTTGGGCGATCATGTCTCAAAAGAGACATAACTGACTGGGCAGAAGATTATCCCGCAGTAGGTTGCCATTGCTTTTTGCGGTAGACTGGTTGCCGACCAAGGCTATAGAACCCAATCTGTCCTGTTATTTAACCCATAACTGGAAGGAAGAGACGGATTAATACCTTTCCCAAGGGTATTTGCGCGTAAGTGAATACAATGGATTCAGCTGGAATTTGAACTCGGCTCCCCGGTTTCTCGTTCCGAGCCGAAACCGTATTGAGTACCTTTATTAAAAAAAAAAGTAAATGCCGGAGAACGCGGAATTGTAAAACTTTTGGTTCTCTTCATCTGTATATATATATATATATATATATATATATATATATATACTTAGAATAAATTATTTTGTAGTATGAGAATTTATTCGACTATTCAAGTGTTGTACAATATATATATATATATATATATATATATATATACAGACATATATATATATATATCAAGAGAGAAATACCCAAGAACACACTCGCACACACACACACACACACACAGACGCATACACACACATACACACACACACATATATGTATATACAATATGATTTAGAACACTTAAGAGGTCGAATAAATTTTCGTAGCACGAAAGAAATTACTGTGATTATTTCTAACACACACACACATATATATATATATATAAGCTGACATTTAAATCGTATATTTTCCATATAAATATAATCTGAGAGATTTATCAACATCACTCGCTTATGACACTTTTATTAAGAAAACAATGAATTACCCAAGTAACTTGAAACTGTGTAGACCCGATTACCACCTGGGGGTCACATTCACTGTAATAAAATAATCTAGATGAAAGGTTTTATCGTATACTTACAATAAAAAATTTGGAACATCTTCAAATAAAATTTGATGATGATCTTTCTTGCCAAAAGTATTATTTTCAACGAAGTCCAATTCGCTTTTACCACAAGTACTTCATAGCTAAGATGAAATCCCTCCTTCTTGGCGTGTTCAAAAATGCAACAACTGCATATGTTTTTAAAAAGTAAGAACCCCTAAATGGGTGGATACTTTACGATTTTGTTAAAAAATAATATTAGAGCACAATATACGTCCAAACTTGTCTCGTCACCGAGTACACTGTTACTTTACGTCTTGTATCACATTTAAGCTACGCCAATATAATCCCCATTTACCCATTTCGACGGGGTGTAATAGTTCTCAAACTTGTCCTGCTAGAACAATTACGATTGTGTAGTGAGTACTTTCGGTCTTTGGCTACATTTTGGGTACGCTTAGAAAATCACTAAGGTGCCTAAGGAAAGCAGCACTTATTAACATAAGTTTTGATTTTGGTATTTTCTTTAATTGCTAATATTGTTCTCTTATTTTAACTGCCTTTCGACTCGACATATGATCGGTCATGCCTGATTTCGTTGCCTCTTCAATGATTACGTCCAGTATACTGTTTATTTAATAAGTTTCATTTATCTATATTGCGTTTAGCAAATGTTTTATTATACTTGCCGATAGAATGGATTGGTTATTTTGCAGCTGTTATGTAGGCTTATTTGCATCTGCGTTGTTGCATTTAATTCCCACAAGTTCGTTGTCAGTTTGCATTGATTAAATTCTTATGGCGCTTTGTTTGGCAATTAGACTCTCTTATGTCTTAACAAGCAAAGTGGGAGGACCAAGATACGCAGTCAAATCTCTTGATGCAGAACGTGTAAGCTTGCACAGAATGGCAAACTCCTGGTTGATAGTTCTGTCTGGGTGTCTAGGATGTGGAGTTATCGTTAATTATACTATTTCCATTCGGATTATTGTCCTAATCTTCGTTGTTATTACCTCATCATTTTAGCAGTATAACCCCACCCCGCCCTTTTCTTGTTCACATGTCGTTTTTTGGCATTGTTTTTCTCTTTCGACAGGCATTTTTTACGTTTGGAATTGATATATCTAGTTTGTCTCTTCGCTTTGATGACACGACTGACAGTTAAAAGTCTGACACCAAAAATATATGGGATCTCTATATAAGGCTTGCCAGTGTGTTTTTGCAGCGTTAAAATCTTTTGTACGCTTCCTAAGAGTAACGTCTATCGTAGACAATGGCCGTATCACAACTAATCGACAGTCAAGACAATAGTGTCTGAGTGTGATAAAAATCTGATGCAATTACAGATGACGCAAAATTTTTCAAGGACAAACAAATTTCATCATACAACCCGAAAATTGATTCATATTACTGGATACAACTGCCAATGGCCTAATTTGAGGAAAAAACAGAAATCGATTACACCCTGTAATTCTAGTGAGTTTAAAAATGACCGTATGGTGAAATTTTTTTTTTTTTTTTTTTTTTTAATCATCTCACCCCAAGCAAGGCATTCCACTGCCACTATTGCGCATGGGGCTACATAGGGGAAGGTAAAGAGAAGGAGTGGATAGACATAGGGAATGTCAGGAGAAAGGTGATAGATGAGTAAGGATAGCAAGGATAAGTGTCGGGCAGATGGGAAGAGTGTTTGATAGAATGGGAGCAGGTTAGTGTGTTAGGAGGTGTCTATTGACCTTACATTTAAACTCCTGGAGATTGTAGCCGTCGGGGAAGCAATCGTTTGGAAGAGAATTCCACAGTTGGGAAGTGCGAGGAAAGAAACTGTTGGAGTAGAAGTTACGGCTGCATTTTATCGATTTCACTGTAAAAGGGTGGGATCTAGTTGCTAATCTAGTATCTCGTGCAAATTCGTATTTAGGGGGCACCAGTGATCTAAGTTCATCGGAGCAGAAGCCGTGAAAGTATTTATAGAAGAGACACAGCGAAGCCACGTCTCGCCGGTGGGAGAGAGACTGCAGGCGGTCTGCCAAGTCGGTATCTATCACATTACAGACCCTCCTCTGAACCTTATCGAGAAGCCCGAGGAGAACAGCAGGGGCACCCGACCAGATATGGCAGCAGTATTCAATGCACGGGCGGATGGTAGATTTGTAAATGTGCAGGATAGATTTAGACGGAAAAAACTTCCGGGCCCTACACAGAGAACCGACTTTCATAGCAGCGGATTTAGCAATGGATTCGATATAGTCATTCCATTTGAGGTCCGCTGAAAGTGTGAGACCAAGGAGGCGTAGTGTTTTACTCTCTGGTAGGCAAGCCTGGTCCATGCTAATGGGAGGTAGGTGAGATTGTCGATGATGGTTAATTGACAGTAGCTTCGTTTTAGAAGCATTAAAATTTACTAGCCATTTCTTACCCCAGTCCAATATGGATTGGAGGTCTTTTTCAATCTCGGCTGCAAGTTTAGCTTTGACGCCTACACCAGATTTTTGTTGGAAGGCGAGAGTAAACTGTGGTGTCATCGGCGTACAAACCTATTTGGGTTCTTATGGAATCAGGGAGATCATTAATATATATCAGGAAGAGTGTAGGACCTAAGATGGAGCCTTGGGGGACACCTGCGTTTGTATGGTAGTTCTGAGAGGCATGTCCGTTTAATACCACTTTCATTGTGCGGTTAGAGAGGAATGACTGGATTAGTTCAAACAAATGTCCAGTTATACCATAGCTCCGCAGTTTACATAGAAGGCCAGCATGCCAAACTCTGTCGAACGCCTTAGATATATCCAATGCAACGGTTCGAGCTTCGCCATTCCTGTCGAGTGCCTGGTATATGTACTCGGTGATGGTCGTTAGCATATCAGCAGTAGACCTGGTGAAGCGGAAACCATATTGCTTGTCCGAGAGGAGCCTGTGTGCTGTGAGATGCTGAACCACCTCGGCGTTGATAATGGCTTCGAACACTTTGCCAAAGATCGGAAGAAGGCTGATAGGGCGGTAATTTGCAGGGTCAGAGGGTTCTCCAGTGTTTTTAAATATGGGAACTATAGAGGAAGATTTCCAACAGGCAGGAAAGCAGGAAGCAGATAGGCAGAGGTTGTAGAGCTTAGAAAGGATAGAGGAGAGTTCAGGGGCACATTTCTTTAAGACTATGGTTGGGATTCCGTCACCACCGCTCGCTTTGTGAGGGTCAAGTTTTAAGATTATCTTAGAGACAAGCGAAGGTGTAATGTGGACATCATTCAGTTGTGCCTCGGTTCTAGGTGAGAAATCGGGTGTAAAGACTCCAGACGAGTCCAGACTCGAATTGTTCGAGAATCTGCGGGCAAAACATTCAGCCTTATCTGCTGGGGAGGTGAGGACCTCAAATTTATTGATTAGCGGGGGTATTGTGGACTTGCTCTTGTTAAGTACTCTTTTACAGAGTCGCCAGTAGTCTTTAGAGCCGAATTTAGAGCATGCTATGCGTTGCTTCATTCTGGCAGCAAACAACATCTTAGCTTCGTTAAGTACCCTTTTACACTTATTACGAGCTGAAGTGAAAAGGCGCCTGTTTTCTTCCGACGCATAGTTACGATAAAGTCGGAAGAAATGATTCCGGTGGGCAATGGCAGCCGAACAAGCAGGTGAGAACCATGGAGACGAATGAGATTTAAGCTGGAATTTCCTAGCAGGGATGAAGGCATCAATGCCAGCCTTAACCCAGGAGGAGACCTCGGATGCACATTCTTCGATGGGAAGACTAAAGACGTTGTTCCAAGGGATGTCACAGAGGAAGTCTCGGAACGAATCCCAGTCTGCTCTTTGATAGCAGTATGATATTCTACTTGTCTGTGTTTCATGGGTCGGGCGGGAGTGGAGTGAAATATTGACGGACACTACAGTGTGGTCAGAGTTTCCAAGAGGGCAGAGTTGTCTGGTAGTGCAAGAGTCTGGGATGGAAGTGAAGCAGAGGTCTAGAAGTGAGTTGCTTCCGTTAGGGTTGTCGGAGAAACGCGTGGGGAAGTCCACTACTTGCGTAAGGGATTGGGTGATTGAAAAGTTCATGGTGTGGACACCAGCAGGGTCAGTGACAGCGTTCTTCAGCCACTTGGTGTGGTGGGCGTTAAAGTCACCAAACACGAATACATGGGCAGAGGGATGGGTAGAAATGGCTTTGTCAATATTGTCAGAAATGATGTCAAGTAACGAACAGTCAGGGGAGGAAGGAGAGCGGTACAGAAAGAAGAGATAGCTAATCGAGCTGAGAAGTGAGAGGCGGAAGCACATGAAAGAATGATCTAGGGATTCAAAAGATGACACCCTAGCTAAAGGAAGGTGTTCGCTGACATAGACACCAAGCCCATGCATATGAACATTGGAGTCCTTCCTGAAGAGGGGAAGGTAGCCAGGAACGCAGAACTCAGATGAGGGGATAGAAGGGTTAAGATTAGTTTCACATAGGGCTAATATATCAGGTGAGTTATTATGGAGGAAAGAATCTACGCTGGGGAAGTTGGTGCGGATGCCGCGAATGTTAGTGAAAGAGATGCAGACAGGTTTGGGCGTTTTCAAATGAGCTGGTTTAGTTTTGTTATTATGTTTGCTTTTTTCCATAGTAATTCAGTGAAGGAGTGGTCTTAGAATAGAATCAGTCGGTCAATCATTTGCAACTTGTGAAGGATGGAGACTGGCGCGGCCTACAACATAATGTGGCCTCGGGGTTGCCCACCGAACGTTCATGCAGGGACGCCCGTCCATGCGCGATATGGCACTACAAGAACACCGGTATTATTCAACTGTTGATCAGAGCAGCCTCTCAAGACGCTACGCAAGAGTTCGGGCTCCTAACTACCAGTCGGAAGACGGCCAAAAGACGAAATAAATAAATAAAATAATTTCAAGAAATTAATTCAAGAAATACCCACAAGCAGCTAACACTGTAAAGTTGATTTAATTCAATTTCTGAAGACAAAAATAGAAATTAAACCGTTTTTTACAGAATATAGTCGAGTTATGTTGCTTGCGTTCGCTTGCCAAGCCGTTAAGAATTCAATCTCTCGAAGACAGAAATTTAAATCTTCTACAAGACAAAACTAATGGAAATAATTGAACCGTGATGCTATTTATCATTAGTCGAAAATACCCTTGAATAGCAAAATTATTTACACAAATTAAGTGACGAAAAAAAAAAAACAAAAAACAAAGACGGCCAAAAGACGAAATAAATAAATAAAATAATTTCAAGAAATTTCACAAAAACAGACTGAAAAATGGACTGAATCCCAGTTGACTTACCACAAGCAGCTAACACTGTAAAGTTGATTTAATTCAATTTCTGAAGACAAAAAATAGAAATTAAACCGTTTTTTACAGATATAGTCGAGTTATGTTGCTTGCGTTCGCTTGCCAAGCCGTTAAGAATTCAATCTCTCGAAGACCAAGAAATTTAAATCTTCTACAAGACAAAACTAATGGAAATAATTGAACCGTGATGCTATTTATCATTAGTCGAAAATACCCTTGAATAGCAAATTATTTACACAAATTAAGTGACGAAAAAAAACAAAAAAACAAAAAACAAAGACGGCCAAAAGACGAAATAAATAAATAAAATAATTTCAGAAATTTCACAAAACAGACTGAAAAATGGACTGAATCCCAGTTGACTTACCACAAGCAGCTAACACTGTAAAGTTGATTTAATTCAATTTCTGAAGACAAAAATAGAAATTAAACCGTTTTTTACAGAATATAGTCGAGTTATGTTGCTTGCGTTCGCTTGCCAAGCCGTTAAGAATTCAATCTCTCGAAGACAGAAATTTAAATCTTCTACAAGACAAAACTAATGGAAATAATTGAACCGTGATGCTATTTATCATTAGTCGAAAATACCCTTGAATAGCAAAATTATTTACACAAATTAAGTGACGAAAAAAACAAAAAAAACAAAAAACAAAGACGGCCAAAAGACGAAATAAATAAATAAAATAATTTCAAGAAATTTCACAAAAACAGACTGAAAAATGGACTGAATCCCAGTTGACTTACCACAAGCAGCTAACACTGTAAAGTTGATTTAATTCAATTTCTGAAGACAAAAATAGAAATTAAACCGTTTTTTACAGAATATAGTCGAGTTATGTTGCTTGCGTTTAACTGCCAAGCCGTTAAGAATTCAATCTCTCGAAGACAGAAATTTAAATCTTCTACAAGACAAAACTAATGGAAATAATTGAACCGTGATGCTATTTATCATTAGTCGAAAATACTATTGAATAGCAAAATTATTTACACAAATTAAGTGACGAAAAAAAAAAAACAAAAAACAAAGACGGCCAAAAGACGAAATAAATAAATAAAATAATTTCAAGAAATTTCACAAAAACAGACTGAAAATGGACTGAATCCCAGTTGACTTACCACAAGCAGCTAACACTGTAAAGTTGATTTAATTCAATTTCTGAAGACAAAATAAGAAATTAAACCGTTTTTTACAGAATATAGTCGAGTTATGTTGCTTGCGTTCGCTTGCCAAGCCGTTAAGAATTCAATCTCTCGAAGACAGAAATTTAAATCTTCTACAAGACAAAACTAATGGAAATAATTGAACCGTGATGCTATTTATCATTAGTCGAAAATACCCTTGAATAGCAAAATTATTTACACAAATTAAGTGACGAAAAAAACAAAAAAACAAAAAACAAAGACGGCCAAAAGACGAAATAAATAAATAAAATAATTTCAAGAAATTTCACAAAAACAGACTGAAAAATGGACTGAATCCCAGTTGACTTACCACAAGCAGCTAACACTGTAAAGTTGATTTAATTCAATTTCTGAAGACAAAAATAGAAATTAAACCGTTTTTTACAGAATATAGTCGAGTTATGTTGCTTGCGTTCGCTTGCCAAGCCGTTAAGAATTCAATCTCTCGAAGACAGAAATTTAAATCTTCTACAAGACAAAACTAATGGAAATAATTGAACCGTGATGCTATTTATCATTAGTCGAAAATACCCTTGAATAGCAAAATTATTTACACAAATTAAGTGACGAAAAAAAAAAAAAAAAAAAAAAAAACAAAAAACAAAGACGGCCAAAAGAAGAAATAAATAAATAAAATAATTTCAAGAAATTTCACAAAAACAGACTGAAAAATGGACTGAATCCCAGTTGACTTACCACAAGCAGCTAACACTGTAAAGTTGATTTAATTCAATTTCTGAAGACAAAAATAGAAATTTTTTTTAAATATGGTAAATAAAGGAAACTAAAGTAGTTGTTTTAATTAATTTTCACAAGGTTGTTTGTAACCTATGGAGAATTTTTAACTGAGCTCTTTATTTAATCTACTGAGATAGATTCTTCTTACTGCACTACCCATATGTAGCGATATCTCACTCAGTTCGTGTCTATAGTACTGGTCAGTTATTGCTCGTCCTCTTTCAAGTAAAAACTGCTGGTTACTGGGATGAATTCACTGTAAAAAATTTTAAATACAGGGTTTAGTTCGAATTTTCTTGTAGGTTACCTGGATCGATATACGTCTGATGAAGGCCGGGGAACCCAACTACCAAAAAAGGAAAACTGTTTAATTTTTTTTTAAACGTTTCACCCCAAGCAAGGCATTCCACTGCCACTATTGCGCTTGGGGCTACATAGGGAAAGGTAAATAAAAAGAGTGGTTAGATATAGGAAATGTCAGAAGGGGGTGATAGATAGTTTGGAGAATGGGAAGAGTGTTTGAAAGAATGGAAGCGAGTTAGTGTGTTAGGAGGTGTCTATTGACCTTACATTTAAACTCATGGAGATTGTAGCCGTCGGGGAAGCAGTCATGTGGAATGGAATTCCACAGTCGGGAAGTACGAGAAAAGAAATTGTTGGAGTAGAAGTTGCGGTTGCATTTTATCGGTTTCACTGTAAAAGGGTGAGATCTAGTTGCTAATGTAGCAACTCGTGCATATTCGAACCTAGGGGGCACCAGTGATCTAAGTTCATCGGAGCAGAAGCCATGAAAGTATTTATAGAAGAGATACAGGGGAGCCACGTCGCGCCGGTGAGAGAGAGACTGCAGGCGGTCTGCCAAGTCGGTATCGATCACAATACAGACCCTCCGCTGTACCTTGTCGAGAAGCCCAAGGAGAATAGCAGGGGCACCCGACCAGATATGGCAACAGTATTCAATGCAAAGGCGGCTGGTAGATTCATAAATGTGCAGGATAGACTGATGACGCGATCTGAGTAACTGTGGTTCTAACATCTTGGTTGTAGAATTCTGAAAGTGACATATTATCATTTGTTTCAGTTTTCATATAACTTTAAAAGGTTACATTTACTTCGAGTTACATGTGCTATCCATTTTAGTTGTTTCAGCTGTTGTAAGATATCCCCCGGTGTGGCTTCTGTTACATGGTACATTTCTTTGTTTCCATAGCGCCATACAACGAAATTCTTTCTCGCCAAGACCTACAGACATCATACGCGCGAAGTCATTTAATAATCGTTAATTGGAGAAGAAAACTGAAAAATGTCAAGATATGGTGACGAACCCAAATTCTGTAGTGAGGCAAACCATGACACGTGGCGATGAGATTTTGATCAAATGTTTGAAAAGCGTCCTCAGTATCTACCTCTTTCTTTCGGTTCCATCCAAAAAACAATGCGGCCGCCTATTGTCTCTCATAGAATAAAGCGAGTACAAGAAAAATAATCTGCCTTTTAGAGTTTAGTGCTTAAATCTGACGTTTTGAAACCAGAGACGAAAAGAAACATATACGACTCGAACACTATTTCATTTTTTCCAATTCTTTTCATCAGCTTTTAGTCGTATAGAGTATGTATTTTTACGGCCTACCACCAGACATCGTGTTGCATTCGGTAGTTAAGACATATAAAATGAATTTATATTGCCAAATATATGGCCAAAACACTAGCCCCACGTGTTATAAGCTAGGGTGCAGACTACCCTTGACTATTTTTTGTTCAATGCTGATTACAGTATTTCAAAACGTTATTTTTGCGGGGTCTTTTTTATAAATTTAATCGACTTAAAAATAATATTGTTCACTCAGTTATTATTTTCATCATCATTCTACTGGACAAGGCAAGTTTTTATTTTCGGTTTTTGATGATTATGTCAGGTTTACTTGCTTCAATCTTGCTGTCTGTGGAGATGATTTTACTCCGTGTAATTGTGACGTCTACTATATCTGTCACCGGTGCTGAGGATGTTCCTACTAGTGTTTGTTTATATTTTTTCAAAAGTATTTGCACATTGTCAAATATAAATATTGCCCCATTCTATAGAACCGATTTTTATATTCATTTGGCGCAAGTCTAGAACATCCGAAGAGTATTAACTTTATCAACATTAGTTTCATTATCACGATCTGGATATTGATCATGCTAAGGTTTGTCTTGCCAGCCTTTTTTCATCTCTAAAAAAACCTTTATCATTGTCTTTCGTTTTTATAATTTTGCTGCATCAATTGATTCTGGGGATATGTTTTGGTTTTTTACAAAATCTGCTAGATGTAAATCTCGTTTGTATTTACATTTTTTCAGGATTGAATTTTGTTTCTTTCTATTTTTGTGTTGTTTGACTAATTGTATCATTCAGTACATTATTATTATTATTATTATTATTATTATTATTATTATTATTATTATTTAGTTACTTATTTTCTTTTCTTTCTGGTGTATATTCATTTCTTCCCGCATCCCAGCTCCAGAACTAAGGTCAGAAATGGCACCCTAACATTTTTCCTTCGCACCTCTTACATAGATAAAGCCCTTCAAAGGGAGTGAAATGCACTTGCGTAAATCTTTTCAAGACTTGAGTTATCAGGGACTACTAATATACATATTAGAATACTTCCAATGAATGAAGACACAAAGAAAACTTACTCTAGCTTACGCGTTTCGTCCTCTGAGGGACATTATCGAGTCAAATGATATTTTCCCGATAAAATTCTGCGTCACCTAAGATAAGTTTTCATTTCGTTTTATTCGTATCGTCCTTTTACAGATATACTCTATTTAAATTTTCCACAATACTTCCAATCAAACATTTGTTTCCAACCACATATATGGATATTTTAAAGATTTTTGCAGGAAAGGTCATATCAATAAAATAAGTACATTCAGTTTCAGTGGGTATTGTTTCCTATGTATTAGTGATTAGCTTTGATAGTTCTGCCTGTGCGTAGTTTTATAAATTTGTTACTATCTTATACTAGTTGCCGGGATTTGGGTGGCATTCAAAGCAATTTTTGCTGTTCTTTCTTATAAATATTGTACACTTTATAGTGTATATACTGGTCTATTCATTTCTACCAAGGTTTACACACTATGCAACCAGGTTCTTCTGGTCATGCATCGTTGGAATCGCCATTTAGTATCAAACCAATTTTTCAGTATGTTGGTTTCATAGTTTTTATCTAGCAATGTTTGAACCAGTGTGTCAATTATAAACAGCTTCAGCTTCAGATTTTAGTCTTAAACTACGCAACAGCTCAGCGGTATAGAATTTGTCTTTATCTGTTTTCTGTCACGGGAAAGGTATTAACATTATCATTATTATTATTATCATCATTATAATAATAAAGACAGTTGTGTATTCATACATAAATAATTAAGAAAAAATATTAATCCGAAAGAAATAGGAGGAATAGGAATATATATATATATATATATATATATATATATATATATATATATATAGATAGATAGATAGATAGATTTCTCCGTTCACTACATTCTCATCAGTATTCTCATCCGTCACTTACCCATCTCCTGACACCCTTTATAATCTCTCACTGTTTCTCATAACTTTCTTCCTATGTAACCCTCTCAAAATAGTGGCAATAAAATGCCTGCTTGGGGTGATATGTTTATTAAAAAAAATTACCAAAATAATCTCTCTCTCTCTCTTTCTCCATGAGAATAACTGGAGGCAAATAAATATTTATACCGAATGGAACGAATATAGTGTGGTCTGATGAAATGAGTCAAGTTAACTGCCAGAAATTAATTATGATTTATAACCCATTTAAATGATGTGTAGATTTTTCATATATATATATATAAAGTTAAAGAACACGTAGATTAAAAACCCACTGTTCAAGAATTTACTTTTATAAAGAGTGATCGATACAGAGTAGAGTTTAATATTTTATTTACATATTACCTGAAGAGGAACAGTTTTGTTCTGAAACATGAACATTTTTGTGTAGTGATGTTATGCTTTCATAAACCATTATAACAAAATTACAGTATATATATATCCCTCCTGTCACGCTCATGAAGAGGGAGAAAATAGCTAGGCATCGTCGTCTCTTTTCACTAACTATACTTACAGTTATTAAACTTTAGTACCAGTTATAAAAGCTCTCGCCGCGTGTTTGATCTTCAACGGTGCCATATTATTTAGTGAACTTTATAACAATTATGACGTCGAGTAGTTAAGAATATATATATATATATATATATATATATATATATATATATATATATATATAATTATATGGTTAATTGACCTAACCATATAATACTCATCATATCGAGCACTGTTTATAATAAAATAAATGCCAGAGAACTCAAGATATAAAAAAGACCTCGAGTCCTCTTCACTTGGCATTATATATATATATATATATATATATATATATATATATATTCCTCTTATTTCTTTGGATTAATATTTTTTCTATTGCCTTAGTTTAGGATATTCAGTTGCAAGTATATAATAAAACATGTTGCCATCATTTTAGACGGCATTTCGATAAAAATATTTAGCATCTTTTTTTCTTGAGAGCCCGGGTCCACTCGTTAAGCTAATAATAAGGAACCTGTCGCAGAGATTTATTGGATACATTTGTTTGTATAAATAAATTAATCCCACCTAAATATATATAAACAGCTTTCATCCTTTAATTAATTTCATTATAAGGCTCAAAAACTACTCCATGTAAAAATTGATGGTAGCTTAGGCAGTAGAAAATTGACATTCTGATAATGAGGAGGATAAATAACGATTGACTCATTTTTTTTAAATTTTGTTTTACTCTGGGCAAGGCAGTAAAGCTATTAAAACACAAGTGTTTCCTCGGTATGGAGGAATTTGGAAAAGAAACATTATTAATGAACGAGTAGAAAAAAAAGTAATCGAGAGGACACTAGATAAATCTTCACAGCTTAACCTTGGCTGGAATACATGGATCTTAAAGGGAATTTTACAGCGAGAAGTGTGAGAAAAGATACTGTCCTAGAAATTACTCCCACCTCTAGCCACCTCAACTGTAAATTGATGAAACCTCGTCCCCATTCTTGTATTGCGATTGAAATTTAAGAGAAAACGAGGGTGAACCGAATGCGTGGAAGTAGCTTGGTGTCAGAGTTATGGATGTCTAAACTGAAGTAAGTAGCTCATCTGAAAACTAGAGAAGAAAGAGACGTAAAAGAAAGTAAATACAGTTTATGGTAAAATATTGATGCAGCTTTTTTTATACAGTAAGACTATTGTGAAAGTATGGAAGTCCTACTAACATTAATCTTGCGGACACAATCTTAACAACATAAGCTATACAGACAGCACAGTGTTGATAACAGAAAAAAAAACTACAGGAACTCCTACAGATATTATTGAAAGGAATTGAAAATAAGGGACTAAACATCAGTAATAAGACAGAATATATGGTTGTCATTAATACAAACATGCTAAGATGAAAATATCAAATTGAAGACACAAAATAAAAAAATTAAATATCAGTTTAAACAAAGGACGTAGAATTTGAAAAGGAAGTCAAATTTGCATTTGAATAACAAAAGAAGCCTACCAAAAACTAAGCTGACTACCATAAAACGGCAATATTTTGTTGCAAATAAAGAAAAGTGTGTTGCATTCAGTCCTCCTACATAGCACTAAATTCTGGACAATCTCCTCGCAGAAGAACAAGACAACAGAATGTTCTTCTTGTTGTGAGATCGTCCCTTTGTCCATAATAATGGACTCAACGGAATGTACATATAATCCTGCCATAAGAGAGAATGGCAGTTGGCCAGTTGCGAGTTTAGTTGAGTTGGTGCAGAGTTAGTTGGTGGTGTTTGGATCTAGAATCAGTGACCCGGACATACTATTTCACTTCAAGACTATATATATTTTTCTACTAATAGTATTCCTTAATTGACTAACCAGCGTTCCAGTTTGTATATTTCGTTCAACATAATTTACATTTTTTTATCTCCATATCTGTTTTTGTTATTTATTATTTTGTGTGGTTTCTCACCCGGAATCCACATCATTTCTCCAGAATGGTACTGGTAATTTCATGGACAGAATTTTATTATACTAGCCATTGTCTGTTTATTTCAAAACAATTGGAGTAGATAGATCTATCTATCGCCCGGTTCACACTCCACCCACGTCTATTGAACAGGTTAAGAGGCTCATCCCTAGTTCCATGTTTAGGATGTGGTTTCCGGCTTTCTCTTTTCCAATCTTTTCACTGTTACGTAGCCACCTGCACATCAGTGGCGTTACCGCTTTGCTCGGGGTGATACGATTAAAAAAAAACACAAAACATGTCCTGCCTTTGTCAATATCAAAGATTAGAGACTAGATAAACCTTTCATATCTTGCACACACACAAACATAGAATATGTCTAAATAAAATAGTTATATATTCGTCATTTCAACAACGTAGCTGACAAAATCATCAAATATTGCTGAAATCATCCCAGACTATTCTGCTTTATGAAAAAAAAACAAACTATATTGCCCAAGTTCAACATTTTTTCACAACCGTCCATCTGTGGCAAATGATGACTACTCCCCGCAGAGAACAGTTCAATACATCCATCTCTGCGATCTACGAATTTAGATCTCAAGTTCAATGGTAAGTTAGGCAGTAGAAAATTGACATTATGATAATGAGGCGAATTAATAACAATTGACTCATTTTTCTTATTTTGTTTCACTCCGGGCAAGACAGCAAAGCTATTAAAACACAAGGGTTTCCTCGGTATAGAAGAATTTGGAACAGAAACATTATTAATTAACATAAAGAAAAAACAGTAACCGATAGGACACTAGATAGCGATTGATATTGCATTTAAATCTTTGCATCTTAAACTTGGCTGGAATGCATGGATCTTAAAGGGAATTTTACAGCGAGAAGTGTGAGAAAAGAAACTGTCCTAGATATTACTCCCACCTCTAGCCACCTCAGCTGTAAATTGATGAAACCTCGTCCCCATTCTAGTATTGCGATTGAAATTTAAGAGAAAACGAGGGTGAGCCGAATGCGTGGAAGTAGCTTGGTGTCAGAGTTATGGATGTCTAAACTGAAGTAAGTAACTCATCTGTTGTCCAGAATGGTACTGGAAATTTCACGGACATAATTTTATTATACTAGCCATTGTCTGTTTATTTCAAGACACAAAACATTTCCTGCCTTTGTCAATATCAAAGATTAGAGACTAGATAAACCTTTCATATCTTGCACACAAAAACATAAGATATGTCTAAATAAAATAGTTATATATTCGTTATTTCAATAATGGAGATGATAAAAATCATCAAAAATTGCTGAAATCATCTCGGACTATTCTGCTTTATGAAAAAAACTATATTGCCCAAGTTCAACATTTTTTTTACAACCGTCCACCTGTAGCAAATGATGACTACTCCTTGCAGAGAACAGTTCAATACATCCATCTCTGCGATCTACGATTTTAGAACTAAAAGAAGCAAAGGCGCTATATATAAAATTGATTTTATTTCAAAGCTTTAAAATGTAAATATTTCCCATGTTTTCTTTTGCTTAGTACTCATACATGTATCTGAATTTCATTTATTAATCACTAGACATTGATCTAATTTTTCCATCAGCAATATCTAGAGAAGATAATATATCGAGAGGGACTAATCGATCCCAGAGTATATATAGTTATATCCATCACTAAGCAGACAATGTGTTTTTCTCACTCAATGTCCGCGAAGATAATCAGATTGTTTAAATATGCAGTGACATGCAATCTGATGTAATTATCCCGCTACAAGCAGTTTTATTAGACAAAATAGTCATTGCAACTGAGAGATGACTATTGGCAAAATCACAAATCTCTGTCTATCTGTTTTTTTTTATCATCGGATATTCAAACTACAGTGGACAGCCAAGGTCTATGTATGTTGCTATACCAACATACCGCAAAAGTGTGATCACCGATATACCCCAAAAGTATCTTGTTAGCTAATTAAAATTTAGTAATTTTAAAAGAACTCATAGAGTATATATATTCGCCAACGCTATTCTTGTTTGAAAAATGAAAAAAATAAAAACCGAGTAATCAGCTTATAAAATGTAAGATTATATCCTGTCGTAAGAAAAGGTGTAAAATCATTAATAGAGGTAACTGATAGCTCTGTTATTACAGATAAAAAGTTAGAAAGGTTTCTTATACCGAAGTTATGTCTAAAAATCATTCCAAAATATTATTATTTTAATCGTTTCACCCTAAGCAAAGCGGTACCGCCACTGATGAGCAGGGAGCTACATTAGAGTAAACTTTTATATAGGAAGAGAGTAAAGAGAAAGACGAACTAGTTACAGGAGGTGTCAGAGACAGAGCAAGATAAGGATGGAAACACAGGTGTGAAGACAGTTACGAAGGCAGAGAGAAAGGAAAAGAACAAGATATACGGGATGATGTAGAAAGGACTGGAGTCAAGTGAATACGAGATGGGAATTGACATTGAACTTAAATTCCTGAAGAGTGTAGCCGCCAGGAAAGCAGGTATATGGAAGGGAGTTCCACAGGCGGGAAGTGCGAGATAAAAAGCTGATAGAGTACATATCTATTACACACAATGGCGCTTAAATATATTGAGAAAGACTGAATTCTTCAAGATACAAAACAATTAAGCGGCCAAGTAAAAGTAACAAAGCTCTGAGAATGAAGAAAAACTATACCCGACAGCAAGGACTCGAAACGTGACACTAGGGCTTTTGAAGAGTCTGAGACCACCACTTAATTGCTGTTGTATTCAGGTTTCGCCTGACCCCGGTTGGAAGAAGCTTAATTGATGGCAGGTATGGGAAATAGTGGATCCCCACTCGCCGACATAAAATAAAACATTTTGAATATATAAGAACACATTTCAAAATAAACAATGCTAACAATCCACAATACATACTTAGCAATAAATTTTATCTTTAGTTAAAAACATACAAATCTGTTTTTAAAATGTTTACTTGAAACCCTATAACTGTGTTCAAAATATTTACATATTAGCATCAAATAACCCATAGAGGCTGATATGTTCGCGAAACGTTCTTTCATGACACTCACTCAAATAATATCCTATAACTTTGTTAGAAATATGTAGATTTCAGTATAGAATAACCTGTAGAGATCGATATGTCGTTAAACGTTCATGACACTAATTCATATATCTTAAAATTGTGTCCAAAATATTTAGATTTAGATATTAAATAACCGATAGAGATTGATATGCCGATAAATGTTGCTTCATGACTAATTCATATAATATCCTATAACTGTGTTCAAAATATGTAAATTTTAGTATTGAATAACCTATAAAGATTGTTATGTCGCTAAACGTTCTTTCCCGACACTAATTCATATATCTTAAAATTGTGACCAAAATATTTAGATTTCGCCATTAAATAACCCATAGAGGTTGATACGTCGATATATATTGCTTCATGACACTAATTCCTTCAATATACTATAATTGTGCTGAAAATATTTAGATTTCATCATTAAATAATCTATAGAGATTGATATGTCGCTAACCGTTATTTCATGAGTGATTCATATAATATCCTATAATTGTGTTAAAGATATTTAGATTTCGACATTAAAGAACCCATAGATATTGATATGTCGCTAAATGCTACTTCATGACACTAATTCATGTAATATCATACACATTTTTTATTCAAACTCTAAATGTATTGTGTAAAAATATAAAATACATATACCGCCGCCTCTATTATGTCTAAACTTGATAAAACCCTTAACCTGAGTATCATTTACCATGTATTCAATTGTGAAAGCCTAATAACATATATTTTTAATTCAGCTCTTCAAAGAAAATTAAATTTCGGAATTAAATGATCCATAAAAAAATCAACTAAAATAAACCCTAAATGAAATCAGCTGATTAAAGTCGCTTCATGATGGAAACCCCTGAATAAGAAAATCTGTTTCTGTGCCACGACCACATTAACAATGTGGTACACAGGCATTCTCTCTCTGTTTCTATCTATCTATCTATCTATCTATCTATCTATCTATCTATCTATCTTACTGTATTCCTCCACCCTAGCGACAGTAATACCTGGCCCTTAAGGGCGTTCTTGAATCGTTCCCAAACTGCTGTTGGTCACTGTAGAGCTAACCTTCAGAAATAAGGATATGCCAACTATGACTCCTAACTGCCAATGTAAGCAAGCATAAATTATTAAATATCTCCTAGTTTGTCCCAATCTAGAAGATTCGTGTACATTTGAACACACCAGCAAAGCTCTGTATTCAACATTATATGGGCGTAGTCTAGCGACCCGATAAGAGAAGTAAAAGATGGCGGATATTGCTGACACAGCATTGTACTTCAGCCTTAAGTGTTTCAACATACAATATAACGCCGTTTATAGGAAAATGATTATATGTATGTTCTCACTCTGCTCTAGAGAGCAGTTCAGTTTCTGGTATTGGTTTAGGTTCTCTTCCACACAAAATATTTGGGGAAAGGTCTACATATTTTGGGAAAGGTCTATGCACTTTTCAACTCTGCATAAACATCACAGTAAACTGACATCTCTGATACTGAATCGAATTCTGTCAAACGTTGAAATCCCAAATTTAGAGATAGTAACGGGAAAAATCCTCACTATACTTTCCAAAATCATGACAATTCCCAGGTAAGGAAAAATCTACTTGAAAAGTGATTATCTTTTGTGGCTTTAGTCGACATGAAATTAAACAAAAATCTGTCAAAATCTTGTTATACACTTTTGAAACTAATTCTTTAATTTAAATGGAAGGGATCACTAAAAAAACTATAACTCACTAGCAGTACAGCCCGGCGTTGCTCGGCTGTAATGAAAGCTTTAAAACTAATCCATGGTCCTGAAGCTCAGACTCTTTGGACGTTGGCACGAAAGACTAAAAAGCAATAGTTGTTTCCAGTTAAAGCAAAACCGAGGGGAAATTGGTAAAAATAAGTTGCCCATGACCTGACCAGAAGCTTAAATATTATTTGTGTGATGTTTGGTGAGAATCAGATAAAAATTGTGGATTTGTATGAAGGACATACAGACAGATAAACAGACACACACACAAACATCTTGCCTTTTATATATATATATATATATATATTATCGATTTTCTGCACTATTGTAAGAACTGCAACCTTGAAACCTCTGAACATCGTTTGTTATGTCTTTGTTTATGAGTATATCAAATTTGATTAAAATCGGACCACTTCTTCTATGACCCAATTTTTTCGATTACCGATTTTCGATATTTATCGGGGGTACCTCGACACAAAACCTAGCTAAGAACACTCGCAGACACTTATAGTACAACTGTGTAAATTTTCAAGAAAATCGGTTCAGCCGTTTCGGAGTCTATAGGTAACGGACACACACACACAGACACACACACACATTCAGACAAAGTTCCATCTATAAATAAGTTTAAATATGAGTAAAGATAACAGGCAATAATCACGCACGTATATTCTCATATACTTTCAGGACTGCGCCAGAAATTGTATATGGCTGGCTACTCGTAACTTAAGATGCCTGTCTACTGAGGTGGCTAGGTAATCGCCATTGCAGATGCCTTCGCAGGCACATTTGTGTTTTTCAATCTTTTAACTTCATAACAGCTAAAACAGGATGTGTCAAAAGGACGATTATTACCCTTACCTCGCTATTACATTTTCTTGTTTTTACTAACTCGGTAATGTTTATTTACACGATTACAAAATATGTGAACCAAGTATAATTCGATATTTTTTTTACATTTTAGAAAGATTTATTGTTTACTATTTCATAAAGATATAAATTTCTAAATAAATATTTTTATTAAAAACAATTATACAGAGTTAACAAAATATATGCAATATATATCTGGTTCGATGCTCCTGCTATTCATCTTGAGGTTCTCATCGAAATATAAAGGATAACCTGCAATACAATTGATCCTGACTTGGCATCCCGCCTTCAGTCAATTTCTTACCGATGTGGCTTCCCTCTGTCTTTTCTACAAGTATTTTTATAGTAACTACTCAGATTAGCATTTTTTCTGGTCCTTCGCCCACATATATTTACTCTTGCTACTATAGAGCAAGAGGTCCCACCATTTTACCGTCGAAATAGTTAAATACAACAGACCCTTCTGCTCTATTAGTTTCTTTTCTCGCATTTCCCATTTCTGGAACTCACTTCCTTTTACTTGCTTACATAATAGCGACAATCTCCAAAAGTTTAAATTCAACATCAATTGCCATCTTTTATCTACTTGATTTTAGACATCTCTTATCTTTTTTCAACATCTCCTGTGACTTTTTTATTCTTTCACTGTAAGCCTCTGGGTACCAGCGGCATTTCTTCCTTGCTTAGGGTCAAATGATTATAAAATAAAACAACCACAATAAAAACTTTGTTCATTCAATGCATAGCATTAAGTGTTTGCGGCTCCGATTAAAATTGAAAGGATATTTCATCCCGAGGAAGAGATGCTCTCAACCTATCTTAGAAATTTTATGTGACGAGATCCAATGAAAAAAAAGCCCCCCCCCCAAAAAAAAAAACTTTCTATAAATTTATAATTAATGTTACTAGTCATATGCGTTTAGTTAAGTTTTGTTTGTTAACAGAACATTTCTGAATAAAAAAGATATTTTCATATTTATATCATTGTATAATGGTAAATAATGCATATTTCATTATAGCTAATACATATATTATAATGCATTATAGTTAAGGCATGTATTATAATGCATATTTCAGTATAGTTGACGCATATATTATAATACATTATAGTTAAGGCATATAATATAATAAGTATTTCATTATAGTTGACGCATGTATTATGATACATGTGTCATTAAAGTTAACGCGTATAATACATTATAATTAAGTCATATATTATAATACATATTTCATTATACTTGACGCATATATTATAATACATTATAGTTAACGCATATAGTTGTTTTATTCCTGTAAATTTAAAATCATTCAAATAAGCAATCCAATAAATAAATATTATAAATCTTTGTTGTCAATTCTCAAGAATAAAAAATGTATTACCCAATCCTTTATATTTGAGTTTTATTAAGATTCTGGTTAATTCATTTTTCAAAGAGCATTGACGAGAATAAAAAAAACTATCTTGCACAATCTGATGTAGGCGACAAAGCAAACTTCGCTGCCGAGCTTGAGAAGAACCTCCAATCCGTAGTGGACTGCAGCAAGAAATGGCTTGTAAATATTAATGCCTCCAAAACGAAGCTGCTATCAATTAACCGTCATAGACAATCGCTCCTACCTCGCATTAGCATGGAACAGGCTTGCCTCCCAGAGAGTAAAACACTACACTTTCTTAATCTCACATTCTCAGCGGACCTCAAGTGGAATGACTATATCGAATCCATTGCTAAATCCGCTGCTATGAATGTCGCTTCTTTGTGCAGGGCCCGGAAGATTTTCCCGTCTGAATCTATCCTGCACATTTATCAATAAATATAAATCTCCCATCCGCCCGTGTATTGAATACTGCTGCCACATCTGGTCAGAGGCCCCTGTTATTCTCCTCAGGGTTCTTGACAAAATACAACAGAGAATCTGTAATGTGATCGATACCGACTTGGCAGACCGGCTGTAGTCACACTCTTACTGGCGTGACGTGGCTTCCCTGTGCCTCTACTATAAATACTTTCACGGCTTCTGCTCCGATGGACTTAAATCACTGGTGCCCCCAAGGTATGAATTTGCACGAAATACTAGATTAGCTACTAGATACCACTCTTTTACAGTGAAACATATAAGATGTAACCGAAATTTCTACTCCAACAGCTTCTTTTCTCGCACTTCCTGCCTGTGGAATTCCCTTCCATACACTTACTTCTCCGACAGCAACAATCTCCAGGAGTTTAAATGTAAGGTCAGTAGACACCTCCTAACACGCTAACTCTCATCCATTCTCTCAAACACTCTTCCCATCTACCCAACCCCCATCCTCGCTATAATTACCCGTCTCTCACCCTCCTTCTGACATTTCCTATATCTAACCACTCTTTTTCATCACTTTCCCTATGTAACCCCCTAACCAGTCTTTCTCATCACTTTCCCCTATATTACCCCCTGCGCAACAGTGGCAGTGGAATGCCTTGCTTGGGGTGAAATGATTAAAAAAATGGTTAAGCATTGCCGACAGTCATTCGTCTATATGGTAAAATAAATGCTGAAGTGAATAAGAATATTATTGAACAGCGTTTTGTTTTCTCTTAGTGAACATCACATACTGCCTGGTTCATTTTCCCAGATTATGATCAGGCCTTTAATCATGAGATTGCGTGCAACCTGCTTTTAATTGATGCTGTTTCTACGTCTACTTTAACCCGATGTGGTGCCATTGTTCCAGCTATGGGCAATTAATAGACCCACAAATCACTATAGGTGCATAAAAATACGTTTTTCTAGTAAAGAATACGAGCAGTACATTTTTATATAAAAATTCCCTAAAATAACTTTTGACTGTTGTTAAAGGCATGTAATTGTGTTCAAAATATAATTAGTTAAAACCATAAAATTGTTGGAAGTTTCAGAATTTGGCATTAAATAACTCATACATGTTGATAAACAAAATAAACCAACATCATTATGATATTAGAAAATTCTCTAAGCATAAAACGTCGTGTTTATTGCATAGTTCATCACAAGTTGAATTCGCTCTCTAATTAATTTTTTTTATACAGAGTGAGGCAAAGAGGGAAGACGGACGTTTAAAAAAAAAAACAAATCATTAATTTTAGCATCCAAACATATTTATTGACATCAATATATTTGTACTGAATTGGCATTTGACAAAAAGTGTGAAAAAAAGTCCCTAATGTTGTGTTCAGTTGCATTTCATGTATTTCTGAAGGTGTCCTTGGAAGTCGGCCGCCACTTCTTCCACCACTGCTCTGTCAATTTGAAGGACTTACTCGTGAACAGCTTCCTTCAAATAATCTAATTTACGGTTGCTTACCCTCATACGTATGTGCCTTGAAGTTTCCTCACAATACATAATCCTACATGGACAAATCAGGTGTTTGAGGGTGTCAAGGTGTGTCGTAGCGGTGAAACATCCGCAGCACCATGGCTTCAACTGAAAAGAAAAATATGCTAAGTCACGACGTACTGAATGTAACGCCGGACATATGTTAATAGTCAGTCAGTTAAGTGCCATACGTGCTACACGCTTAGAAGATCGAAAGAAGCTCGACTGACTGAGCAGAAGATTTTTTCGCAGTAGATTGCCATTATTTTTTGCGGGAGACTGGCCCCCCAAAAAGGTTATAGAACCTAATATGTACTGATATTTAACCCATAGCTAGAGGAAGAAGGGACAGATTAATACCTACCCATAGGGTATTTGTGCCTAAGTGAATGCAACGAATTCAACTGGAATTCTAATTTGGCCCTCCAATTTCTCGTTCCGAGCCGATATCCACGAGACTACAACGCACATCCAGTCGTAGCCATTTAAAAATATATGTCTTCGCTGCCTTAACCTTTATTAACGGTAATAATGTTAGGTATGGAAGAGAGAATGATACAACTATTGTCTATAGGTTGAATTCATTTACGTATTTACAAATATTGCTCTGTAATTTTGAATGCTTCATGTAATAAGCACATATTTTATAGAATTATTATTCTTGTGATTGTTAAAATCAATTTTACCATATTGTGGGTGCAGAGACAGTGTGATGTTCATCGGCGAGGTAAGTGAATAAGCCAAACCGAGTTCGAATTCTTGTTGATCTTATTTTGCTGTTTGTTTACTAGGCTTTTAGAAGAGACGAGAATGCATCGTCCTCAAGGTATGGGTTAAATAGCAAAGCTTACTGGTGTCATGTCACTTGAAATGGAAATCAGTCTAAAATTGACAAGCTTTATTTCAAAACCAATCTTAAGAAAAATGGGCTTCCCTAGGCTCTCTTGCCCGAGATACAGACTACGTATGGATAGATAGATAGATAGATAGATAGATAGATAGATAGATAGATAGATAGATAGATAGATAGATAAAAACAGACATAGATAGATAGATATGAACAGAGATAGATAGATAGATAGATAGATAGATAGATAGATAGATAGATAGATAGATTGGAACAGACATAGATAGATAGATAAAAACAGATCTAATAGATAGATAGATAGATAGATTGGAACAGACATAGATAGATAGATAAAAACAGATCTAATAGATAGATAGATAGATAGATAGATAGATAGATAGATAGATAGATGAGATTGGAACAGACATAGATAGATAGATAGATAAAACAGATCTAATAGATAGATAGATTGGAACAGACAAAAATAGATAGATAGATAGATAGATAGATAGATAGATAGATAGATAGATAGATAGATAGATAGATTCGAATACATACATACATTCATACATACATAACGGCAGAACACTCGTGTACAAGTATACCCGTCTACCGGGGTGGCTATCTAATCTTTATTGCAGACGCCTACTCAGGCACACTTCTGTTTGTTCAATACCTACAGAGCCCACCTGTAATTTATAGGGCAACTATGCTGAGTGGAACTTAGTTACAGTTTTCTGGGATAGAGTGGTTTATCTAGCGTGAACAACAGCCTTAGCAATACCAGGACGCTGAAACCACCGACCACGATGACTTGAGACTTCGAGCTAGCACAACCACTGACAACTCGTCAAAAGGTGCCGTCTACCGAATTTCACTCAAAATTCTTGGGTCAACCCTTGGTATTGTTTACTAAATGTGCCACACGCTGAGATCGCCTCCTCTAGACCGATAACATCAAGAAGTCACCTTTCTGAATAAATCGACTATGGTGAGATTCGAACCCGGACTTCATCGACAGAAAACTATCCACTCACCCACCCACTCAAAATGCAGATACATACATACATACATACATACTACCCTACAACATTCAATGAGTGTTTTTTACTCTAAATGTTTTATTTCATCGACATCTGTTTTTCCTTTAGACTATATCTGTACAGAAGACATTCCTCTCCTTGGGGATCTTCGAGTTTGGATTTCTTGAACTTTACGGAAAGAAACCAAATCAATCTGCTTTTAAAGGTGTTTATCTTTTCCATTAAGACGCCAGAGGTATACCAGAACAGAAGGCACAGTTTATCAGCACCATTGGACAGTATCTATTGAAGTCAACTTCTGGTATTTATTGAATATAATGACTGATTTCTTTTGATGTCTGAAAAAGTTCCTGTAATTTCTTTTCTCATTTTTTCTTTGAGAGAAAAATACATCTTTGTTAAGATTTCCCAATGTAAAATAGATCTATTGCAAAAAATCTCTTCACAACATTACGTATAGAATTTTCGCCACATAATCGTGCAAATCGACTGAAAAAAAAAACGAAATTATATTTTTGAGAAAATCGAGTAAACATGTTAAGAAAGCATATTATGCCATAAAGAAATCTGGCTTTGTTTTTTTTAACGGTTTTCGATTAATACAGGTGCAAATTGGTTTGTCCTGAAAGGGTGTTGATCATACAACAACTTCTCCCAAAAATCACACGTCGCTGCTTATCGATACCCTATTTCTTTTTCACATGTTCAGACGATCTACATTCCTTAGTTCATAAGTAGGACCGCTTTTTTTTGCTCCTTATACAGGGTAGATTCATTCTCCCTCATTACGTGTTCCATTAGTGAGGTGGAAGTTTCACTCAAACTGCTTATTTATGAGAACTTTATATTGTGGAACAATCTCCCAAGTGAACGTTTCTTATTTTATTCACTCGAGAGCTACATATACTCGTATGCATTTCTTACTTTCTCTTTTTAAGAAATTGCAACAACTTCACACTGTAACATTCTGTATTGTGCATATGGGAACAAGTTAGGTCTTCATAGAGACTTTGAAGGATTATGGAGGCTGTAGTAAGAACTGCAAGTAAGAATATGTTGTTTTGGTGTAAGGATTTACTGTGGTATGTTTGGGTCAGTGATTGTGGCTAGCTAAGAAAATATAGTATACTAATACCTATTTTTTCAAGCCCGTCAATGATTCAGTGCTGCATACGGTACACTACGTGTCGGTTTAAGTACTGACGTTGATACTTTTATGCACTCTAAGTTTTGCTTTGACTTTGGAACACCGAACCAACTCTTCCGATAGAACACTCTGAAAATACATTATTTACATAAGTCCACATATTTGTTGACATTTGTATACCATTTCGGCCGTTGTACGCTCCGGCCTTCCTCAGGTGCTAGGAATTTCGAACCAAACCCTTTATTACAATCATTGGGATATATCATTCTCATTCCTTGCGTAAATTGGAAGTCATGAATTATCTCCCTCTAACACTGCAAGTTACTTGTTCACCACTGCTGTATTGAACTCACAACTCAAAAAGTCAAGTCAAAAACTGACCAACGTCTATATCCACCAGGTCATGTGTCCTGAATTTTTGGGATTTATAAACCTCAAGAGTTCATATTGCAATTTTTGATGTGAATGGTTTTCTCCAGTATTTTTTGTGTTAATGATTTTCTCTAGTATTTTTCCCTGTGCTGATATTGCAATTGTTGACCCTAATAATTTTCTCTGGCACTCTGTATTACTGGTTCCTATATTGTGTCCATCTCAATTCTTAGAAGATTTTTGAAGCCAGTGACGTTCTCTATCTATTATTTCAACTTCATTCTATAGGGGTCGGTGATCCCCTTTCTCCCTCCATATGGGATCAGCTACATCTGGTTTTTCTATCTCCCCTCGTGTTACGGCCTTGCGGTGTTCTGGTAGCCTTCATTAAGTGGGTGGCCTGTATCTCCTTTATATTTCTTTCCACAACTACATGGAATAGCGTACACACAGTCTTTAGTCATGTCCTCCTCTCTTGGCCTTCTTACTCGAGAGAGGTACCTGTGAAGAGTAGAACCACTTCTGAAGATCGTCCGGATGTTATATGGAAAACAAATCCTTTGTATTTTCCCCGATAACCCCTTCACATAGGGTAGACAGTCGAAGGTTGTTTTCTGAGAGTTGTTATTCTCATGCACCCTCCTTTCCGTGTATGTTGGACTTGTTGTCATGTATCCTGGATAATTGTTTACTTGTAGGGTACTGCTTATACTGACAATTTCTTGTTCGTATGACGCTGGGTCGCTGCTTATGACTTTTGCTCGATGTTGAAGGCAGCGGACGATCCCTTTCTTTACATTGTATGGGTTGTGGGAGAAATGTAGACAAATACTCTGAAAATACATTTGTTTTAACTGGTTCCTTGTCATTTGTCAATTTACATTTTTCAATAAATATTTATAGGTAAATCCCATAACTCAAATAATTCTATCTAGTCGGTAGTGAATAAGTTTGCAGTATCTTTAAAACATAAGTCTTAACACACTTATAACGAAATAAAAAGTTGAATGTTATTTCACCAAGAACGAAAAATTTCTCACTCAACACTCCAAGTGCGATTTCGAAGTTCTTTTTCATATAGGTTTTCCGTTTGCTTACCATGAGTCTTCGTTGATTACAGTAATATTACTATCAGTATGTAGTTGTATTTTCCCTTCCATGTTAATTATGTTCATGTACACAAATTTTCTTTGATTTTATGTAAGTATTTTTCCGTCTCAGTGCTGTGTACATAATTGTTGTGGATCCAGAATAGGTCCAGAAGAAAATTCGAACTCGGGTATTAGTGAAACATATATATTTAACAAAAGAACAAATACAAATACAGTTGGACTGCCAAGTATTAGACTGGGATGACTCAACTCAACTCAACTCCAATATTTACCCTTCTCCCCCACTTGAGAAAGATGTGACACAAGGTCTTTTTTAAAGTGGGGAACCTGAGCACGTACGCCCAGGTACTGGTCAAAACATTACCTATCCACCATGGTGAATAGGTTCAAAACCGGTCTTAACTGGTCTTAAACTGGTCTCGGGTTATGGCGAGACAACTCCACCCCGAGAGGCATATTCTATCGGTATTCATAATAATAATAAGAGTTCATTATAGTCCAAAACGGGTAGGTTCCATGACAATAATGTTTTCTGTGGTGACTTTTTCTTGCTTTTTTTTACAGTGTGAATTTTATGTCCTACTACTCTACCCTCGTACCATTTTAAATTCTTAAAGGGATAGTCACCTCCAATATTTAAATTTCCATATATGAAACATGGATTAATGTTTCTTTTTTTCATAATTTTCTTTGGTGTGTATATATGCGCATTTTGTCTTCACTTTCTTCTTTTCCATTGTCTCTCAGATGTGGGATTCTCTGACATTTGTCTCATATTTCTAATAGTGTTAATTTTTTTTTCTGTTACAGTTTCGTTAGGATTCTAGCATGTAATTCTGCTTCAGTTTTTGCCGATAACCCTTAAAAGAAAATTAATCCTTTAGAGTCAGCTCATTTAATTTCATGCTCCTTGTTAATGATTACAGCATATGTGACAAAATCTTTGACTTCTTGTTTCGTCAGATTTATACACTTCCAACGAGAATTGAATCTTTCTCGCTGGAAAATTTAGTCAGAATATTTACTGATTATTTAAAGCAAATTACACGTCGATAGTAAAAATGACAGTCTGTTTCAGGTCTATTTGTGCAAAATTGTTCAAGAAAACTCCCGGTTTCTTTTTCGTCTTTCAGGCGCTGCATTATTCTCCGTAAGTTTTCCTATCTTGTAAAATAAAAATAAAAGGTAATTCAATCATCTAAATTATATGTGAATACAGCTATCGCATTTGCCAGTGTGTCAGGAGTGAAAGAAAGTGAATTATTTTAGTTTTTTTTTTCTTAATTATTTCAAATATCATTTTGCTGATTTTGGAGTTCCACAACAGCTGTTATTGCCACTGTTGTAGCATTTTTAACACTTGGACCAATAATTCTTTATGTCAAAAAAAAAAAAAATCAATTTACACCATCAGGGTCCTAATTTCCGTTGTAACTGATATTATGTACGCCGAAAGGATATTTTTCTACTACTTCTAAGTCTCGATTCCTCGACACCCCTCATATGTCTTCTAACGGTTATAATATTATATCTCGACTGATTCCAACGGTCCTCTAATGAACACTCTATTAGAACTCTTTACCTGACTCACTCTTTGAGACAAAAACCGATCGAGGCCACTCGGGCCAATGGTCAAAATTTTCCCAGCGCTTGCATATGCGGGATCTGCAACAAAGTCGGTCTGTTCTTCTCAGTCGAGTCTCCGTCAGTAGAAAGGAGCCCATACTCAAAGACAGGGAGCTTGTCTTTCTCAGCCGAGTCGTAATTCGTAGACAGAGCCCCTACTGAGTCGTTCTACACCCGAAGACGGAGAGTGATAAAGAGATTCGATTTCGTGTGGAACTCTGGGTATTTACTCTAAGTACCCGCCTCACAAAACACGACAACAAGTTCGAATTTACGTGGGGAGGTCGAGCGTGAACACTCGAGTCAAAAGTAAAAATTTTCCCAGTTCACCCATACTCGTGTATTTGGTGCGAAAATGAATATTACTATCTCCCATGAAATTCAAACACGGCTTCTCTATTTCTCGTCTGGGAGCTGCCTCTCCTTACACTTGCTTGGGTTCCGATTGTGAATTTGAGGTGTTTAATTTCCTGAGAAAGACGTTTTTTAAGAGAACGATTCCATACATTTCAACTAAAAACAGCGTTAATCACTGTGTCGATAAACGTCTGTTATTTCCTACTTGAAGAGATATATTTTCACCATCATCATCATCATCATCATCATCATCATCATCATCATCATCATCAGTCATTTAAGTGCCATACGCGATACACACTTGGGTGATCATGTCTTTTTCGTCTCATGACTGACATGGCAGAAGATTTCCCCGTAATAGGTTGTAATTACTCTCTACAGTTTTTCTGGCTGTCAATCAAGGCTAGAGAACCCAATCTGTTCTGCTATTTAATCAATAATTAGAAGGAGAGGAGATGGATTTATAGCTTTTCTATTAGTATTTGCCAATAAATTAATGTAAGAATTCACCTGAAATTCGAACTCGGCTCTCCAACTTCTCATTCTAAGCCTTGCACCACAACGCATATCCCATCATCATACCTCTATAAAGGCGCCAGTTGATAACAGATGATTAGCGAGATAATTTTCTTCAGATTACCGCGTTCGATCATCACTGACAGCTCCCATCCTATGGTTTTGTGCCAAGCCCAGGTAAATATTTTATCTCTCTGCCTATCGGCTAGTACTATCAGCAGATTATAGTTCGTCAGAATAACCTGTCAATAAATGACAATGAATCACGTCAGAATCTCAGACAATATTTGTACTCCTACTTCCATATCGTTTTTCTTTTACTGTTAAACCATGAAAAACTAGTTCAATACTGAAATAAAAAACAATGAATGAGGACTTCAATTGTTGACGCAAACAATTGGACCCGCCTGCCATTAACGTCGGAACCTCTCTCAATCTGACTTTCTCTACTCCATTTAAAACAAAGAAAAGACAATTATAAAGAAGGAGAAAAAGAAACAACCAAATTAATTCATCTATAGAGTATCAATGTCCAGCGGTGAAAAGAACGAAAGAACAAAAAAAAAAAAACGAAAGAAAGAGAAAGAGCATATCAAGTTCAAATGAATAACCAAATGATAGGCAGAATACGTTTTATCGCCTTGCATCTAAAAGCAGCCATATTCATGAGACAACACAGAGAAGGCCACTAATTGCTCGATCTAAAACAAGTAATTAGAGTATTTGTCCGTCAAAATACCCACTTAATGAAGACAGATAATTGATACGCAGCAGTAGTTTTTTTTTATGGTTAAAATGAATGAATCGACTATGAAACGATAAGAAATATCCAATCACAGTCATGCGTTGTGATTATGATCAAAAATCTATTCAGTTCATTGACTTATTTTGCTGAAATTTTATTTAATTCTTTTTTATTTAGAAGAGTAATGAAGAGTTTCTTATTTCTTGTGAGTTGGGTTTCAGCGAATTACAATTTGAGATTGGATGTTAAAATTTAGCTAGTAAATCTTGTGTACTTATTTTTGTTTGAAACACGCTGGCTTGGGCGGAGGCCATCATTGATTTATTTATCCATTAGCTCAGCAATTATCCCAGAAGAGCAATTCAAAGAAGAAAAAAAAACTATTAAACTTAAAAAACTAGTTTAATAACAGTTTTGTCACGTCTAATCAGTATACTGTTTTTTTTTTATATCTATCAGGTTGGGTGATAAGTTTCTGCGATTTTTAAGTTAATTCAGTGTGCTAAAAGACGCTAAATGTTTTACTTCCAATTATATAGTATAATTATTTTGGCAAAAATGTTTCTCTATTTTACTGTTTAGTTAGCAACCGCCACTTCTATAGTAAAATTTTCTTTTTTCTAAATCCTAATCAACGGGATTTCTTTCAGAACTTTTTGCTTCCCAGATACCTACAATCTTCACAAATATGATGCCACGTCAATCGCCAATTTCTATCTTTTCAAACCCTTCCTACTTTTGGCCTTTCTTTAATCCTCCAAATTCCAACACTTCTCATTTTCTTTTATTTTCCTGTAACCCACTATGTTCTATCTACATTACAGCCTTGCTTGGGGTGAAATTATTAATAAGTAGTAACTTCAGCTGGTCATCGCATGCAATTTTCTGACTTTGTCTCAAAACATTTGATTTTATTTTTCAGTGTAATATGAGGAACATTTCTTAATTTAAGCTCGTCAGTCATCCAGTTGTGACATTTGTTGTGCTTATTTCAGCAAGCCAATCGACATTTTTCAAGCACTTGTTTGCTATGATGGTACCTTATACATCAACTATTTGAAACACCTTTAATTGTTTATGTTCTGATGTGACACCGAGTTAAAAGTTTAGACTGTTATCTTTTAAGATGAACTCAGTACATTTAGAGGTTACAGAAATCAACTTCTCTTCAATTCATAATTAGGCTACTGGTATTTCCTGGCGTGAAAGCTGTACTGCATTTTAAATCAATACAAGTTCTTTCATAGCTATTGTATCAATGTAATTAGCCTGTACTTATCTACTCAATATACGTTTCACAATTGTAACCATCTCGTAATGTTCTTAGGAATTATTAAATTATAACAAAATTTTGTATTTGTACCCCAAAATCGTCATAATCTTTAATTACAGAGATGTGTTTAATACGATCAAATGCTGCAAAAAGCACACCCACACACACACACACACACACACACACACACACACACACACACACACACATATATATATATATATATATATATATATATATATATATGTGTGTGTGTCGAGCGCCCATAGCCCAGAGGTAGAATCGCCGACTGAAGCCAATTCGGTCGGGATTCAATCTTGGGTTGCAATCGGAGTCTAACCTTACTGATGAGCTGTGATACAGCGAAACAGGTCTGTCTGCGGATAACTATATATATATATATATATATATATATATATAACCGTTTTTTAATGATTGTTTTATCTTTTGGAGATCAAAATAGGGAGACATATATGAACCACACAATCTACTCTAAAACTTGCACTCCGAAATTAAGTTCACTCTAGAATATAAGCTATTATGAATTGCCATATACTCATAAAAACAAAAACAATTACATCATCTCAGACACTTACCATAAACCTACAGACAACTAAAAATACCTCCATGTCAAGAGTCACTACCCTAAAATTGTTTAAAATCTATCCTCTACTCCCTAGCACGACGAATTTGCACAATAGTAGCTGACGAAAACTTTCGTAAAATAGAGGAACTAAGAAAAACATTCAAATAAAAGGATACCCGACTTCTATAATAAACATGGGATTCCAACAGGCAGAATAAATACCATTAAAATTTCCCCGGAATCTAAAAATAAAAACATATAAAAAAGAGGAAAGCATACGTTTTCACGCACAGAAAAAGCAACCCAGAATTATTTACAAAGATAAAAGGCATAGAATTACTCAACAAAAATGATAATTAAAAGAAATCTTAAAGACAACTTAAATAATCAAAAGCAAATACCAACCCCAAAATTTTAAAAACCTACGAATCTCATCAAAATTTGAGCAGCACACAACACAGGTGGACAATAAATGCAACAAAAAAGATGTAGAGTATGTAACATAATAATAGAAGAATACCAATTCAAATTCGAGAACACATCAGTGATTGTCATAAAGGGTTCGGTTCGAAATTCCTAGCAGCTGAAAAAGGCCGGAGTGCACAACGGCCGAAACGTCGTACAAACGGCAACAACGATGAAGACAATTTAGAACGATTGTATTGCAAAGATAGGATAACGTGTCTGCTTTTATAATCGATATTCGTGATCATAATTTTTATAAAATTACTGAACACTTTTTTCACAGGTCGGTGAGATTTAAATATTTGTGTTAGGAAAGACAAGACTTAATTATTACCACTCTCGTGTGACATATGTTTGAATTGAATATGTATTTCAAATAGTTAATGGTAATAAAACAGATGTAGCATTAATTGTTTAGTCTTGCACAAAATCAGCGACAGTTGGGAAACGGTGTCGTGTAATAATGGTTTTTTTCCGTCTTGAAAATCCGTATTCGAAATCGTGAAATCTGTTCCCGTTCGCATTCCGAATACCGAGTCAGTTAGAACCTGATAATACGATGAATAGGATCGATGTCATTTGGGGGATCTACATTACGAAAGGATGGAATTTGTTTGCAAGAAATTTTACCTACTTTTCTATGGTTTTTCGTTTTATTTATTTTTGGAGTCTCTTTGTATCGGTTTCTGTAACAAATTAAATTTTATAGCTCGGTTGAGCTAAAGAGATGCCCAATATGGATTCCTTTACATAGCTAAACAGCATCAAAATGGATAAATGTTACCCATAAACAATTAGCTTCCTTCTTTACCCACGCAGAAAGTTGAATAAGCTTGTTGATTTTAATTGCTCTGCTATTAAGTGCTAGACTGCTCATAATTTATGTCATGGCAAACAGTTTCAAGCATTGCATATGGTATTTAACATGACCATGTTTCGTTATTTTTATACTTTTGTTGTTAAACGTTAACCCTCTAGGGCCATTCGTATCATATTTGATACAGTATTTCCCTATAAGGAAACATTTGGTATTCATTGACTGAGCAGTCAGTACTGCTTTCATTTGACGTTTATAAAATATTTCTCTTAAAAAATTTTTCAGGAAAATATTTCTTTCAAGGCTTGTTTTCATACTGTATCAAATATGATACGAATGGCCCTAGAGGGTTAAATGCCCGAACAGTTAAGATACAATGAGCAAACCAATGTTTATTTTTGGGTTCAACATTTTAACCTTGTTTAGTTGCAAATGTGTTGTCTATAGGAAAGGAATAAGGCAAATAAGTAAACATTGATAATTTTATTCGAATCTGAATAATTTCTCTTGTATAAATGCAACAACGATTAATAATGTTCTGACTTCGCGGTGTAATGATAGATTACATCCGGCAGCAAGCGAGTAATTGGATGTTTTGAGGAGCGTGGAATTACTTTTTAACTGCTGTTGTTCTCAGACTCACACCAACCCTGGGATGTTAGCATCTGATAAAGACCCTGCTATGAGCAAATAGCGATCATGCAAGCAAAAACAAAACCCTATGAAAGGACCAAAAATATATGTTTATAGTAGAAATCCCAGCAATCATTTATTAAATAGATATTACCAACAATACATATTTATAGTAAAATTGTCAACAATATATTTTAATGCAAAATGACCAACAATATATTTCATAACAAACTTACCAACAATGCATTTTATAGTAAAATGACCAATAAATTTTATAACACAAATTGCCAACAATATATTTTATACCAAAATGACCAGCAATATATTTTATAACATAGTTTCCAACAATAAAATTTATAGAAAAATGATCAGCAAAAAATTTAAAGCAAAATACCCTACAATACAATTTGTAGCAAAATAACTAGCAATACATTTCCTAGTAAAAGGACGAGCAATACATTTTATAACATAGTTCTTAGTGTAATTTATAGCAAAATGAACAGCAATACAATTTAGAGGAAAATTCCCCACAATATATTTCATTGCAAATTGATCTGCAATACATTTTAAATCAATTAGTAAAAATAATTTTTATATTAGAATGACCAGCTATACATTTTATAACATAGTTGCTAACAATAAAATATATAGCAAAATGACCAGTAAAAAAATTTAAAGCAAAATTCCCAATAAAACAATTTATAGCCAAAGAACCAGAAGTATATTTTATAGCAAAATGACTAGCATTATATTTTTCATCAAAATTATCAACAATACATTTAATAGCAAAAGGACAAGCAATACATTTTATAACGAAATTACCAACAATAGAATTTACAGCAAAGTGACCAACAATTACATTATAAAACATTAAGAACCGTACATTTTCTAGCAAATTGACCAGAAATACATTTTATAACCTAATTACAAACAAAAAATCTATAGCGAAATGACCAGTAATACATTTTAAAACATAATTACCACAAATATATTTTCTATCAAAATGACCAGCGATATATTTTATAACACAGTTCCCAACAATAAAATTTATAGAAAAATGACCAGCAAATAATTTAAAGCAAAATGCCCAACAATACAATTTATAACATAATTAACAACAAACAATTTATAGCAAAATGACCTGTAGTCCTTTTTAAAACATCATTACCACAAAATAATTTTTATATCAAAATGACCAGCAATACATTTTATTTATAGAAAATGACCAGCAAATATATTTAAAGCAAAATACCCCACAATACATTTTATAACATAATTAACAATAAACAAATTATAGCAAAATGACCTGCAATACATTTTAAAACATAATTACCAAAAAATAATTTTTATATCAAAATGGCCATCAATATATTTTATAACATAGTTCCTGTTGGGGATCACCCATTTTTTGCATATAAGAAAGCTCTCGTCTAATGTGTACATATAATTCTGCCGATACAGTGAAAGGCAGAGTAGTAGTTAGAGAGTTTACTCTCCTACTATGACACTGTCAGCCCTCTGCCTTCGGGTAGAGGGCGCTCTCTGCTTCCGAGCAGAGAGCATTAACCCAATCGTGGTTCCGCCGAAGGGTAGAAGCCAAAATAGACAGACATTTTTTGGCCGGGCCATATAGCCCGGAAATCCCAGTCATAACTGACCATGTGTCATATGATACCCTTACTGGGAGGGACAACTAAATATAGAGTAGTAGTTAGAGAGCCAGTAAGGAGTCAGTAGGCCCGTAAGTTGGTGCATATTAAGTTAGAGTGTTTTGAATATAGATTCATTACCCGGATATACTTCTTCACTACATGATTGTATATCTTGATTCCTACTAACAGTATTCCTAGTATTTCTGAATTGACTAACTAGTGTTCCAGTTTGTATATTTTTGTTCAATATAACTTATATTTTCTATGTCCATATTTGTTTTTGTTATTTATTATTTTGTGTGGTTTCCCAACAAGAATCCATAACAGTTCCCAACAATAAAATTTATAGCAAAATAACCAGCATTATATTTCATAAGAAAATTCCCAACAATACAATTTATAGCAAAATTACCAAAAATACATTTCATAGAAAAATGAGCAGCAATACATTGTATAACAAAATTAAGAATCATACATTTTATAGAAAAATAACATTCAATACATTTTATCTGTAAAAACAATAGCGTTCAGAATAAATTAAATCGTAGCCATAAAATTGGATCTAAAACGTCAGATTTCGGCATTAATTAACCCATAGAATTTTTTAAATTCCACTAAAGAATATCCAACAACCAAATTGTGTTCTGTTAATGATTGAAGTCACGGAAAGTGAAATCTTTCTTTCATTCTCTTATTTTTTTTTTGTTTTTAACAAATATTTTTAGTGATCTCTTTTTTCATCCATTATAAAATTATTATTTGTATTTACTCCACTGCTTTTATGCCTGTAAATTTTAATTCGTTTTGAAATGATTTTTTATTTTCTCTTTGGTTTTATGCTATTACTCCACTTAGTCTTCATCAAGATAGAACAATTTTCTAATCGTTATGTAAATGTCTGAATAGGGCGTGTTCTTCGTTCATCTCGCCATTTTCCAGGCAAGCTAGGCTTTCTAAATATGAACGATCAATTGAGAATTGCTCTCAGGCAAAACAAAGGACCGATTAGTTTTCGCTTAGCAGATGCATTCTGGTAAACATGATCAGAAATTTCTCCAAGAAAGAGGTATTAATAATTGAAAACTTTCGTTCTATAATGTTATAAGCAAAGACGTAGACAGCAGTGAATGATACACATAACATACTTGATGCATATTTTCCTTAAGAAACATACGCCATGGATCATACCTTCACTAGATTTTTGACAATAAAAGAAAATATACGAGACTTGCGACATTCAAACGCTTATGACTGATCCCCCAAGTAAGTCCTTGAATCGAATTTTTTATCTGTAGCAAAATGTTTGAATTCTAAATTAAAATTCATCTCAATTTGCGAGAAATTTATTTTAAAAAGTCACGGATCTAACTGCCCCTTATTACAAATTTAATCATTGCCTTGTAAAACAATAAACATTTCCGAGTAGTTAAAATAAAAGCACTGTCCTAAATGAGAAAAAACATCCTTTTGAAACTCCAATTTTCTTTTTGCGTGCACAAAAATCCATGTTTGCAGCGTTTTTTTATGTGGCTGTTTTTGTTTTTCAAAGTTATATTGATCTCGCATATAAACATCATTTTTCACGTCCTTCGAATCTGGTAACAGTCAACGGTGATCATATCAAATAAAAGACTCAATACTCCAAGACTTTTCGAAGCTCTAGTTCTATTTTAGTGACGGTTTCATTAAATTTTTGTAAACTTTTCCATGTTAAAATAGACATTTTAACATTTTTTCATCATATCAATTCAATATCTCGATACTCTGTCCAAGTGGGTGAATGTCTATTTAGAAATAGTTAAAGAAATATAAAGACATTAGATAAAACAAGAATTTATTTTGATTCATAAAACGAAAGCAAAGACATTTCACTCTTAAGAATGCATTAAAGCTTCTTCCTTTCCTTTATAATAGGGATCTATCTATCTATCTATCTATCTATCTATCTATCTATCTATCTATCTATCTCTTGTCACGTTCGTGGAGAGAGGCAATAGCGAGACAGAATCGGCTCTGTCCATTGAAGAGACAGCAGGGAGGTAGTGTCGGCACAGTTTGTTTTGTTTGTACGAGTTATTAAACTTTACTGCTAGTCTTGAAAGCTCTTGCAGCGTGTTATTTTATATTTTCGCAATAATCATGTCGTAAAATGGTAAAGAATATATATATATATATATATATATTCCATTATATTAGATATCGATATGTACACACACACACACATACACAGATATATATATATATATATATATATATATATATATATATTTCTCTCCTGAGGTGGGGTTGTATTTTTCTTTTGTCTTAATGTATGATACTCAATATACGTAAGGGCCACTTGTTTTAAATAAACTTCAAATTATTTAATCTGGAACCCTTGAGACAAGGCCACTACTGGACCACTGAAAATACCCTTAAAAACCACCCTTAAAAACCCGATGTCAACAGTCTTGCCAGCTCATTCTACATTGTATATCTTGTTGTGATATCAAGTGTAGAACAAAGCGTAAAAGAGGATATAAAGCTGTTATTAATGCTTCTAAACAAGGTTTATTTTTATTGTTTCATGCAATACATAGGCTTTAAATGACAGTCACATTTTATTAGTGTAATAGAAAGAATGAACATATGAGTCTATAGCAAATATACATAACTTAGTCTATCGGCAAAATATTGGTGGTTTATATTTTAGTAGAGGTACCTCCACCTTTCGGCATAAATTTTCGATAACTAGTTTTAAAATGAAAGTTTTGAAATGAAAAAACATTCTTGAAGATTTTATTTTAAATTTAATCAAAAGATTAATAATTAAATTTATTATGTCTACTAAGTAAAAAATTCTAGTGTATTTCACATAAGAATTATATAGATTGAAAGTCACATTTAATTTTCGATTTCTTAAGTTTTCTTAAAAGCGGCCATTTTCTTAATTTTAAGAAATTTGTAATCAAACAAAAATTCATCGATTTTAAAAATATTTCAAAAGATTTCTGACACTTCATTTTAGCAAAATTAGAAAATTGAAAGTTGAATTATGCTGATTTAAAAAAGAATATTACTTATTTACTGCATAAAAAAGTAATATACAACAAATTATTAACGACTGGTCGTGTTCATCTGATTGAAAGTTTGACGGACTCTTGACTGATTAGGCGATGACAGGTTCTACGCATACTCGAAATCTACAATTTTCTTAAATTTAAGTGAAGGGTCAAAACTCTTAAATCATGTAACCTTTTCATAACAAATATAAAAATTATTTTAAAAATAGGGAAGCGTAACTACGTTTATTAATCTTTGCAATTTTGGACTCGTAAATTTCGTTTTCACTTAATTACTATATCACATCCAATAAATATCCCAATAGAGAATTTTACACGATTTTAAACTATTATAAATTATTATAATTAAAATGTAAAAAAAAAGAATTCTTGTAAAAATTCCTTATTCGTAAGAATTTCTTTTTTCTTCAGGCAATAATGTCCTTAATATTACTTATTTACAAAAACAATTAAAAGCTTTTCTCATTAAGTAATCTCATAGTTTTAGTGAATTCATTACTTTTGAATTCAGAGCATATTTTCTGTTAAATAATACAAATTTAAAGGAAAATTAGCTGATTTACAATCTCGAATGACTCCTACTTTTAACAAAAAAATAATCTCAAGAAATAAGAAGGTTTTGTGCAAAAATTAATGAAAGTAAGTGGGTATAACATATTTAAAAATTAAAATTATCAATATTTTCTAAAACAAACATTTCAAAAATATTTTCATTTATTTGTGCATAAGTTCTGAAAATTTCATTAAAATTTGACAATTATTTGATGTGTACAAGAATTTTCAAATTAATGTGCCTTTTTTTTTTAATCGTGTCACCCCAAGCAAGGCATTCCACTGCCAATCTTCGCAAAGTATTCGAAGCCATTATCAATGCCGAGGTCGTTCAGCATCTCACGGCCCACGGGCTCCTCTCGGACAAACAGTCTGGCTTCCACTTCACCAGGTCTACTGCTGATATGCTAACGACCATCACCGAGTATATATACCAGGCTCTCGACAAGAAGGTGAAGCCCGAACCGTCGCCGTGGATATCTCTAAAGCATTCGACAGAGTATGGCATACAGGCCTTCTACGGAAACTGCGAAGCTATGGCATAACTGGACTTTTGTTGGATTTAATCCGGTCATTCCTATCTAACCGCACACTGAAGGTGGTATTAAACGGACATGCCTCCCAGAACTACCCTACAAACGCGGGTGTACCCCAAGGCTCTATTCTAGGTCCTACGCTCTTTCTAATCTACATCAATGCTCTCTCCGACGCCATAAGATTACAAGTAGGCATGTAAACCGATGATACCACAGTTTACGCACGCCTCGATCAAAAATCTAGTGTCGGTAACAAGGCAAACCTCGCTGCCGATCTTGAGAAGAACCTCCAATCCGTGGTGGATTGGGGTAAGAAATGGCTCGTAAAATTCAATTCTTCAAAAACGAAGCTGCTGTCAATTACCCACCACAGACAGCCGCACCGCCTCCCATTAGCATGGAACAGGCTTGCCTCCCAGAGAGTAAATCACTACGCCTGCTTGGCCTGACACTCTCAGCGGACCTCAAGTGGAATGACTACGTCGAATCCATTGCTAATTCCACAGCTATGAAAGTCGGCTCTCTGTGCAGGGCCCGGAAATTCTTTCCGCCTGAATCTATCCTGCAATTATATAAATCCACCATCCGCCCGTGTATTGAGTACTACTGCCACATCTGGTCGGGTGCCCCTTCTATTCTCCTCGGGGTTCTTGACAAAATGCAGCGAAGAATCTGTAATGTGATTGATACCGACTTGGCTGACCGCCTGCAGTATCTCTCTCACCGGCGTGACGTGGCTTCCCTGTGCCTCTTCTATAAATACTTTCACAGCTTCTGCTCTGACGAACTTAAATCACTGGTGCCCCCTAGATGTGAATTTGCACGAGATACTAGATTGGCAACTAGGTCCCACTCTTTTACAGTGAAACCGATGAAATGTAACCGCAATTTCTACTCCAACAGCTTCTTTGCTCGCACTACCCGCCTGTGGAATTCCCTTCCGCATGCTTGCTTCCCCGACGGCTACAACCTCCAGGAGTTTAAATGTAAGGTCAATAGACACTTCCTAACGCACTAACTCACACCCACTGTCTCCAACTGTCTCCCGATGTACATCCTAAGTCGTCTACCATCTTCCTTTTGACATTTCCCATACCCAATCGCTCTATGTAACCCCCTGCGCTATCAACGGAAAAAGCGCAAAAAATCAGCAATGTTAAACTTTGCAGAAGGCGATGACGTAAACAAAACAAGCATTTTAACCAAAATTTCGAACGTGTTAGAAAGGGTTAAACAAATTCAAAAAATAATTAAAATATTTTTTAATCTTTCCTCTTAATAATAAGATCAAGATTTTGACGATAACACTTTATTTTCGTTAAGTCTGTGTTCTTTTGCGTTAGGCTATGCTGTTTTTCCCTTCGAATTGGTAGTGGTATTTATTTTAGTCAATAAACATTCAGTTGTTCCAGGAATAAATATCATTGATTGATATTTGAATCTACAATAATTTACTTGAGTTAACAATCGGTAAATACAGGTTGTTTATATTTCAGTTTATAGCAGTGTGCTTGGGTTGTGTACAGCTAAATAACAGTATATGATATTTGAGTTTATAAAGTTTCATGAGTCTGGAATCATCTTGAATTGGGAATAGTTAAATATTGGTCATATACAATTTAGTAGATAAATATTTGCTTAGTAGGTGAAAAATTTGTTCATATTTTTATCTCCTGCCGGGTATGTGGTCGGTGCAAACCAGACCCCGCCCTCAATGCTTGATGTAAATATTTTTATTTTAGTTTGTATTTGCTTGGTAGGTGATCACTTTTGTTGATCTCTTACTGTCTTCAGAAGCTGTGTTCGGAGTATTGTAGGTTTCTCTCTCAAGGCTTTATCTTACATTCATATTTGAATCTGAACGCCTTTGCTTGTTAGCTGACTTCTTTTGCGGATCTCTTACCCTCTTCAGAGGATGTGGCCAGTGTTTTATAGTCCTCACCGTCAATGATTCTTGATGAGATACGAAGGATACGTTTTGGTAAAAACATGTTTATTGTAAACACCCGTTTATTTGCTATAATAGGTAACATAGATCAGCTCCAGAATGTCATTCAAAAACACATCTACTTTAAAAAGAGTAGATGTCAACCTTGGCGCCAGGCAACTTTAGATTTTGGAAAGGCATGTATCCTAGAAAATTTTAGCTAAAAATCATCAATAAAATAGCTTAAAGTTGTGAAAACGTTCGTAATGCGTAGCTTCAAATCGCCAATTCCGCGATTTCTTCCGTTATTTATTTATTTATTTATTTATTTATTTATTTTCTTTAATTTTATCACCTCGAGCAAGGCGGTAATGCCACTGATGTGCAGGGGGCTACATAAGTGTAAAAAAGATTAATTAGAAGAGAGTAAAGAGGAAGACGAACCAGTTAGAAAGGAGCAATAGAAAGATGAGAATGCAGGTGTGATGACAGTTTCAAAGGTGGAAAGAAAGGAAAGGATATACGGGGTGGGGAAAGAACTAGAGTCCAGTGGTTAATAGATGAGTATTGACCTTGCATTTAAATTCCTGGAGGTTGTAGCCGCCAGGAAAGCAAGAATATGGGAGCGAGTTCCACAGGTGGGAAGTGCGAGAGAAGAAGCTGAAGGACTAGAATTGTCCTCTGCATTTGGCTAACCTAATTGTGAATGGGTGGGACCCAGTTGCCAATCTGGTTGCACGAGTAAACACCTGCTGAGGAGGCACCAGTGACTTAAGTTCGTTGGAACAGAAGCCGTGAAAGTATTTATAAAATAGACAAAGGGAGTCCACATTTCGTTAGTGGAGAAGTGGCTGTAGTCGAGCCGCCAAGTCAGTACCTATCGCATTACTGATTCTCCTTTGGAGCCTGTCGAGAAAACTGAGATGAACGGCAGTGATCACGGAGTATCTGCGTTTCGGGAATATGTTATGTTGTTTAAAGTACCATTTATTGTGGGTTCAGTATCTTTTGGTCGGGGCGCAAGTTGCATTTTGCGGGTAGAGTAGCCGCAAGACGCATTCTGCATGGGGTGGGGGGTTATGTTGCTAAGCACGGCACTGGTTAATTTTTGGTCGTATGCACAGAGCTCCGAACGAAGATCAAACTCGTAAGTTAACCAGACTAGCTGGTTAACCGTTAGTCCTACTAAGACTAATTTATTATTTATAGGCTTACCTTTTTAAAAAACTAGTCTACAAACATGGGATACTGTAGTAGTAGTTAGAGATCGTTAACCATCACACAAAACAAATTAGTATTATAGATGATTAGAGCGTTTCATTTAATATCTTCGTCTCATGTTAATAGCTGTCTGCTACCATCGCCTGCAGTGGTCTTTTATTCCAAGCATTATCTCATTACCGATGTGTAATTTAGAAAGAAACTTTCAGCTCTGCCATAATTATAGGAAGAACTGACTGAAGAGTCAGGTTTAGCGCTTCTTTTAATTTAAGAGGAAAATTGTTTTCTCTTCGAAGTATTTTTTTCAGATTCACACGAAAGACAAGAGAAATAAAACACTAAGAATCAAAAAATATTTCGAATTAACATAGTTTTTCAAATCAAACAATGGAAGCCTGAATCAGTTCGACGGGGTCATAAGGAATTCTTGTTTTAAGAAACCAACTGAAACGAAGAATATATCATCATAATTAAGTATCATTTTAGTACCTTCGTAGTGCAGTGGATATCGGCTCGGAACGGAAAATAGGAGAGCCTATTTCGAATTCCAGTTGAATTCGTTGCACTTACTCATGAGCAAATACCCTTGTAAAGGTATTAATCTGTCTCTTCCTTTCAGGTATGAATTAAATATCAGGACAAATTGGGTTCTATAGCATTGGTTGGCAATCAGTCTACCGTAGAAAAAAAAATGGCAACTTACTGCGGAAAAATCCTCTGCCGAGTTAGTCACGTCTTTTTCGAAACATGATCCCCCAAGGTTGTATCACGTATGGCACTTAACTGACTGACTGAACAAGTAATGAAAAATTAGTTACCTACGAGAATGTTCAATGCAAAATCAGGCGAAGACAAATCTCTACAAGAAACCCAAAGAGCTGGAGGGGGGTCTGTAGCAGAAAGATAATGTGCCTCTGCTCGGATAGTTGTGGTTTTATTCAGTTAGAGTTTGTTAAAACACAATGAAAAACTAAATACACATTTATGTGTTCAACAACTGCGACATTTCCGTTGTTTTGGTTAAAAAGCACCCTGCGCACGTTAACAGAAAAACGTTCTTCTCCCTCACAACGAAAGTTCGCTTATAGCAAGAATCAAACAGGAAATAGAAACAATTTTAGAACTCGTTTGGTCTGTTATACCCCAGCAGCCATAGTCACGTGATCGTGGGATGATAATTTATTGGCTTTTTTGGATCGATGCCAAACAACTTGAGAGGAAACTTTTTGGTAAATGTTCGTTTTAGGTACTGATGGCTTTTCCCCCTTCAAATTTATTCAAAATAGCATTATTTCTGTGCAAATGTATATGCTGAACTCAAATCAACAATTAGTTATTGAAGAAATTTATGTTTTTTTGCTTTGAAAGTCCATAAAAAAACGAACTATATCTCGCACTTTTTCTCTTCCGTAACTCTCACGAAGTCATGTAATTAACTGCAGAATGATGTTCTACGTAGGCAGCAATTTTTTTCGAATTTTGGCTGATTTTCTTCCTTTACTGAAACTTTCGGCGATGTACTTCCTGTGCTGATAGTAACAAGTGTATAAATACAATAGCGCATTACTTTAATTTCCGGAAGTACATCGCCGGAAGTATCAGAAAATGAAGCAAAATAGACAAAAAACTTGCCAAAATTCGTTCAAATGCGCAGTCCGTCATTCTGCAGTTAATTACATGACTTCGTGAGAGTTACGGGTGAGAAAAAGTGCAAGATATAGTTCGTTTTTTTATGGACATTTAGATAAAAAAAGGTAAGTTTCTTCAATAACTAACACTTGATTTGAGTCCAGCATATACATTTGCACAGAGATAATGCTATTTTGGATAAATTTGAAAGGGAAAAGCGACGGTACTTACAACGAAAATTTACCAATTTTTTATTGATGAAAAACAGATTCATGATTTCATGGAATTATTTTTCACTTAAAAATCTTTCACTAAAAAGTATGGAAGACTTGCTTGATTAGTGGCAGCAAGTCATTACAAATAATGATGTAATTGTAATTTATTTTTTCTGGAGAACAAATTGGATCAGCAAAAACGGAATTATTAACTGAATCTAATATATGAATAGAATCATACAGAAACCTTCGAAGAGGTTCCTGCAAATGAATATCTTCAGGAGAACTTAATCACCTTTGTATTTAACTATTTGGGAGATATGAATTATCATTATTTACTTTAGTTACAGTCGGACTTCTCTCCTCATCCTTGTTATTATCATAAATTTTCAGTTATAACTTGGGCTTTTTTAGGTGTCGATTCGGGTAATCTTCAGATGATTTAAAAATCAATATTTTATTGAATTTGAGGGTGAGATTGTTCTCGTTCTACAATACAGGCCTAAGGTTGTTTAGTTATAGTTAATGATTCGGTTACAATCTTAGGACCTTGTATAAGTTCTTGCTGATCTTTCATGAAAGGCAACTTTCAGATGATTTCAAAATCAATATTTTATTGAATTTGCAGATGAGATTGTTCTCTTCCTGCTATCCATGCCGAAGGGTAATTGGTTATAGTTAAATATTCGGTTATAATCTTAAGACCATGAATAAGTTCTTGCTGATATTTCATGAAAAGTAATGTTCTATTTACAAACATTATTTAGAAACATGTCACGGAAAATATTGTCCATAACTAATCACTACTTTTTTTTATCTTTCTGGTAGCATTTGAACTCTACAACGGCAAAACGACAAGTTTTTGATGCTAACTACGAGTTGAACCGTTTTTGGCATCTTCATAAGAATGAAATTGCTGCTCAGCTATGACATGTGCAATTAATCAGAACAAGTGGTAATCGGACGGGGCAATGTCTGATGAATACGGCAGGTAGAGTAAGATTTCCTGTTAAGCATTACCAATTAGGTTTTCACCCGTTTTGTAACACGTAGTCTAGCGTTGTTATGTTGCAAAATCACTTTGTAGTGTTTATGTTCATATAGTGGCCTTTTTTTCAATGATCGGCTTAAATGAATCAGTTGTAGTCGATAGCGATCTCTCGTGATAGTTTTGGTCGGTTTCAGCAGCTCATAATAAACTATACCTAGCTGATCCTACCAAATGCAGAACAGAAGCTTCAAACCATGAATATTCTGCTTTGCAGCCGATACTGATGCTTGGCCGGGCTTACTCCACCTAGGGTTATTGTAGTCTATCCACTATGCATCGCCGTTCCGGGATACGATACAAAAAAACCTTTCCTTTTCTACCGTTTAAGCAACTGCTTACACGTAACAAGACGCCGTTCGACGTCTCTCGGCTTCAATTCGTACGGCATCTAATGTCCTTCTTTTTGAATAGTTCTTAACGCTTTCAGACGTTTCAAAACTGTTGTGCAATCAACTCCTAATGATTCTGCTTGTGCTTGACATGAGTCTTCATGAAGTAATATCGCCAATTCTATGTCTTCAATCTTCGTTGGTGCTCTAGAGTGTTTTTATCTTCAACATCAAGTCGTCGTAAGACTCAGCAATAATTTTGTGTACTTCTGATGCAGATTTCTAGTGAATAAAGTAGAGCGGTAAAATTCCCTGCAAATTCACTTTCTTTGGATCAAAATCCGACATGTTTAATGCTACGAAAAAAATATTTACACTTCGGTTGAATTTCAAGATGGCTTATAGTACTTCCTTATAGATGTGTTACCATCTGAAACTACGCGGACGCAGTTCTGGGAACGGTGTCTGTTAGAAACAAGGAGAACATATTCAGTGTCCTAATATTAGGTTGTCCCAAAAGTTCGTAAACATTTGCAAAAAATTGAAATTTTACTCACCAAGTAATCTAAGGTTACCAGAAAACACTTGCAAAAAAATTGAAATTTTACTTGCAAAAACAACACAAATTATTGCTCAAAATAAAGACCATCATTTTCCAAGACTTTCTGCCATCGATTTGCAAGCTTTCGGATCTAGTCAAAGTACCATTCAGCCGGCTTCGAATCAAACAATTCTTGACACGCTTCCTCGACTTCATCAAACGAGTCGAATCGGCGGCTCTTCGGAAACTGTTGCATTGAGCGGAAAAGGCCGTAATCTGATGGATCACAGTCAGGACAGTAGGCTGGATGTGGAAAAACCTCAACGCCGTCCAGCACTTCAAACTTGTTTTTGGTCCTCTGGCGGTGTGTGGCTTGGCATTGTCCTACTGCAGCAAAGCTCGCTTTCGGTTGATCAGAACCGGGTACTTTTGCTTCAAACTTTCGTAGACCCGCTCAAGTTGCTGACAGTAAAGTTCGGCACTGATGTAGCACAAAACAGGTTGTCGTTTGGATTTGACCACAATGTTCACTTATATATTGATAAATATACATATTATCCTACGTCGATGTCAAGACTCAGAGTTTCATGCGTTGCGTGATCCTCAGGTTCATATTGCGAAATGACCGTTGAAGTTCACACAAGGTTTATTAGAGTTAAATCTTATAAACGTAGCTTTTAGGGCTAATCTTTCTGCTGATGACAATCCATTACTTTTTCTTGTACTTTACGTTTCATCCTTTCTTTTCGTTTTCCTGTAATAGGTTTTATAGTTTTTTTTACGTGTCTGCTTTGAGCAATGCGTCATCTGCATGTCCTTATATTGGGAAGATTGCAGTCGCCAATAATAAATTCTGGTAGGACATTTAATTCTCCTTCCCAAATATCTCGAAGTTAACTACCAGTTCTAGTGTTTATAACGTACATTATCAAAGGATTTTGCATAATCTATAAAGCACAAGTGCACGTACTTTTGCATCTGTATTACTTTTTCTGATATCATTCTGAGTATAAATATTGCATTCTAGATTCCAGTGTTTCCTTGTCCTATTTCAGGTCTGATTCTGCTGCGAGCTCTATTCATCAGAATTCGGATGATAAAAATGTGCGTTGTGGTGCAGTAGATATCGGCTCTGAATGACAACTCGGAGTGCCGAGTTCGAATTCCAGTTGAATTTCTTGCATTCACTTACGCACAAATACCCTTGGGAAAGGTATTAATCTGTCTCTTTCCTGCAGTTATGGGTTAAATAGCAGGACAGATTGATTTATTCCGTGATTCTTTACATTTATTCGGATTCCTTGTTTTTGTTTTTCTTTCTAGAAATATGGTTGCCGAATATTTTGGAATCTATTCATATCAGATACTTTTTGTTGGTTTGTACAATAGAGACAGCATACATTCTACTTGAGTTGTTGGAAATAATAAAAAAGTATAATTCAATGGCCTAGAAAAGTGTATTTTAAAGGTTAGTTTATACCATTTTTCTAAGCGTATGCAATTCTAATCTCATTTATTGGAGATAATTTTCAAGTGCTAGCAATTTGTCAGATTTATCGGAACAAATAGTTGTGAAATCGGGATAAACAAGCTATGAAATAGGATAGCCCAACAGAACTTGAACGCTTTTAATACCACTCCCCACCCTCAGATAAACTGTTATATTACCCTTCCATTATAAAAATCCAACCTAATTTTTTTGGTAAAGATTTTACTTTTATTTCGACCTGAAAGTGCCTACAATGAGAGGTGTTATCTGTAAAATATTACGTTTTGCTTTAGAATTTCGTCTTAGTGAGAGAGAGAGAGAGAGAGAAAGAGAAATTTAGGAGGTAATTTTTATTTATTAATCAAAGACATGTTTAAACGTATCTTGCATTAATAAATGAAAATTACATCCAAAATCTATCAAGAAAATACAAATATATATATATATATATATATATATATTATTTTTAATCGATTTCACTCTATGCAAGGCAGTAAAACGAGTAAAAGAACAAAAGGGGTAGACTAAACTAAACCCGGTTATGTTCTGGGAGAGAGAAATCGGCGATACTCTTTAATATAAACTTGGAAATTTTATGTTCGAACTGAGTCGAGTCCATAGATCCCACCCACCAACGTTGCATTTTTATTTTATTGTCACATGATTTTCTTTTACTATTCTTGCCTGTACTTTCTGAAAGACAATGCTTTAGAAATGTAGATAACCTTAAAAATACTGATCTACCCGTGAAGTTCTCCCGTATCCCACCCACTAAGAAAGTTCAAGAGTTTTTGCACCGTTGGAGATGATTAATTATTTACCACCTTACAACTTATTTGCTACGGAAGAAGCCACGCAAGTCTCTCTACTCTATCGCAATTTCCATGGCAAATATTCTGTCATGAAACACACATAAGTTTCACTAGTTGATACCTTAACAACTGATGGCAGTCATTCCACTTATAGTAGGGCAAATCATTATAATTTCCTTCTTACTTCATTGTTAAAAAAGACGTTCTTTTCGCAGACACCATTCCAAGAACAGCTGCTTTTTGGAACCGACTCGGAATATAAGTTTTTCTTATGCTCATAAAGAAGTACATACTACCCCACTACCCTGTGTGTCTCTTGGGCTTTGTATTAGGTTTATATTGTATAAAAGATCTGAACATTTTCCTGTCTCAGGTCAAACGATGTTACATGGCTTGACAATCTGCACTTCTTTTTCTTACGTTCATACAACACCTCACACTATTCCATTTCCTTCTATGTGTCTTGAGCCTTGTATTAGGTGTAGATTAGTAGAAAATATTTGAACATTTTTCAGTGTGTGGTCAACTATTCTTACATATCCAGGTAATCTATAATACTTACTTCCGCCTCTTACGGTCAAACAGCTTAAAAACTACCTAACTTGCTTGAATATCTTTGTGGAACCGAATCTTTTAACATTCACCTTTGATGATGCATGACTCTTCCTTCAAGGAAACTTTTTTGCCTTGAAGGTCTGTTGAGACAGAGGCTCTCCCCAGACTCCAAGTAGAACTCATATATGTGATCTGTTGCTGAAAGTGCTGTAAAAATTACCGTCTTATTTTGCATTCTGTCAAGTTTTTGTGTTGTGGTGCAGTGCATATCGGCTCAGAACGAAAAATCGGAAAGCCGAGTTTGAAACCCAATTGAATGTATTGTCTTAACATACGCACAAATACTATTTGGAAAGATATTAACCTATCTCTTCTCCCTCCAGCTATGAGTTAAACAGGACAGATTGAGTTCCACATCCTTGGTTGGCAGCCAGTCTACTGCAGAAAGTAATGGCAACTTACTCCGAGAAAATCTTCTGACTGCTCAGTTTTATATACCCAGAATATCTCCGGAAGAAAACTCGAACTTTGGAGTTGGTGACACATATATATTAAACGGAAAACAAATACAAGAGTGTTACACGTCATTCTAACTGCCAAGTATGAGACCGGGGTGACTCAACCCGACTCAACTCAACTCAACTCAACTCCACCCCGAGAGGCATATTCTTCCGGTATTCATAATAATAGGAAGAGTTCATTATAGTTAAAAAAGAGTAGGTCCCATAGCAATCAGTCATTTCTTAAAAGAGATATGGTCGTACAAGTGTGAAAGACGCATGGCACTTAACTGACAGAAGCACCTGACCCAATTTGCTATATTTTACCGTTACAAAAGCGAGATCAGACCAACAATGGAGTTTTACTATCCAGTCTTCACTTGTTAGCCTTGATAGAATTAAAAGACATCTATGCAGCCTTGTGGGTCAGTAATTATCTGCCGGTCTACAGCTCTTTCTCACAGACGAAATGTCACAAACCCCTTGCTGCTCTATCTTTATCTCATTGACATGTATTTGATGAGCGACATTTCTTACTCCTTCCAACAATGACCTTTACAGTTGGTAACTACCATGTGACCTACACAGGAGTAAAACATAACTTTTTTCTTCGTATTCAATTTGTAAGAAGAAAATCTACTTGGGCAGTTTCTTCTCACAAACTGTTTCTTTATTAAACAGAGGCGGGATTTTTTTCCCAATCACTGCCCTCTTTGATTCCTAAAAGCATGCTTTTTCTTATGCTTATACAACGGTACACACTACCCCTCTATCCTGAGTATCTCTTGGGCCTTGTATTAGGTTTATATTGTATAAAAGATTTGAAAATCTTTCTGTCTCTGGTCAACCAAACTTACATATCTTGATAATCTGCCCTTCTTCGTTTTTTTCTTATGTTCATAAAACACCACACACTATTCCACTTCCTTGTTTGTCTTTTGAGCCTTGTATAGGGTGTGAGTTGTGGTGCAGTGGATATCGGCTCGGAACGCGAAATCGGGAAGCCGAGTTCGAAATCCAGTTGAATTCATTGCATTCGCTTACGCGCAAATACGGCTGGGAAAGGTATTAATCCATCTCTTCCTTCCAATTATGTGTTAAATAACAGGACAGATTGGATTCTATATCCTTGGCAGGCAACCAGTCTATCGCAGAAAGCAATGGCAACCTACTGCGGGATAATATTCTGCCCAGTCAGTCATGTCTCTTTCGGGACATGATCACCCAAGCGTGTTTCACGTATGGCACTTAACTGACTGATTAGTAGAAAATATCTTGAAATTTTTCAGTGTCCTGTCAACTGTTCATACATGTTCTGGTAATCTATAGTAGTTACTTCCTCTTTTTACCTTCAAACAACTTTAAAACTACTCAACTTGCTTGAGTGTCTCTTGAGACTTGTATTCAGTGAACATTAATGTAAAATGAGCTGAACGTTTTGCATTCTCAGGTCAAATATTCTTACATATCCATAATAATCTGCACTTCTTAATTCCTCCTTTTACATTTATACAACTTCCTACAGTAAAGCATTAGCTTGAGCGGCTATTAGGTCTTGTGTTGAGTAAACAGTCAGCAAAGGAATCATCTGCGTGAAATTCAAATTCTGCTTTTATGTCTTGCTTTATATATGACATCTTAATTGATGGTTTACAGCAGAAATTCTTGCTTTATTTCCTTGAAATTTTAACAGAATACCAATGAAGAATTTGTTTTTCTTTTCTTTCTCGTAAAAGTTTCTTTTATTGCTAAAAGTCAATAATTTTTGCCCAACGAGATACCATCAATCATTTCTTCCACGTGTAACCAAGAGAGGCGCAGATTACAATAATCATCTAATCACAGACACGCATTTTGGGGGGGATTACAATTGACTTTTGTAATTAACACACGTCTATACAAAGTCATGTCACAGAAAGTGAATATGGAAAGAAATCTAAATTATAAAATAAACATCATTTGACTGAACAACCATATTTGCCAGTTGGAATCTTAGACAGTAATTTATAGTCTGTCTTCCGATATTATTACCTCAATACAGATAGTATTAGCATCTTTTAAGGTGATATACTTTACAATCTGGCCGTCTTATTTCATGTCCATTTCTATAAATTCTGGTTTGAAATTACCCAGCATTTGTCAGCAGTGACAGAAGGAAAACGAAAAGAAATAGACAAAAAATTAATGCAAAAATGGAACATCAAAACTGCCATCGTATTGACGGTTTAGATATTTATGTACAGAAGTGGGGGGGTATATTATTATTGGCTGATGAAAAATCAGAAAAATTCTAAGGACAGGGAACACAAAGAAAATCAAGAAAGATAACAGAAACACTCACCTTGCTAAACATTCTGAAACTATACTACTGTACAGTCAATCATGTATCTTTCGAGACATGATTGGCCAAAGCGTGATGGCACTTAAATAAATGATTAGATGTGAGTTGTGGTGCAGTGGATATCGGCTCAGAACGAGAAATCGGGGTGCCGAGTTCGAATTCCAGTTGAATTTCTTGCATTCACTTACGCACAAATACCCTTGGTATTAATCTGTCTCTTTCCTGCAGTTATGGGTTAAATAGCAGGACAGATTGAGTTCCATAGCCTTGGCTAGCAATCAGTCTACCGCAGAAAGTAATGGCAACCTACTGCGGTATAATCTTCTGCCCACTCAATCATGTCTCTTCTGAAGAATTGCCCAAGCCTCTATCACGTATGACATTTAACTGACTGAATGACTGACTGCTGATGGCTAAGGAGTAATTTTATGCAAGGGGTAATTTTAGTGCACTTTTATTGTCTTATTTTTAGTAACAAACACCCCAATCAAAGTAATAAAGCTATTAAGGCGCAGGAGGTAAATGAGTGTCAAATAATATGAGAAAGAAACCAGTATTAAGGCAAGAGAACAATGAATTAGCAAGAATTAAGACAGAAGATAGTCACTGACACTGCATTTAAATTGTTGAATGTCAAAGTTGACTAGGAAGCAAGAATTCGGATAAGACGTGCAATAGAATAAACTGCTAGCTTAGAGTTATATCATAGCTATATCAAGTGAAAACGATAAAACTTTACCCCCACACTAGTACTGCTATTAAATTTCAATAAGTTTAGGAACCACTGAGGACAGCTCACCATGACAATTCTTCTTCTTCTATGCGTCCTGTCCTTTCATGATGTAGGCGATCATGGCCTTCCACGTCTCCCTATCCCTGGTGGCTCTTAGCACACCTTCTTCTGTAACGTCCCGTTCTGTCATCCACCTGCTCAGGCCCTTCAAATATGTTATCGGCTGCTTTCCTCTGTCTCTTTTTTCTCTATCTAATATTCTTCTTCTATGTCCCCTGTCCCTTCAGGACGTAGACTATCATGGCCTTCCACGTCTCCCTATCGCTGGTGACTCTTTGCAAGTCCTCTCCTGTTACACCATGAAACCCTCGTTCTATCACCCACCTGATTAGGTCCTTCAAATATGTTATCCGTTGCTTTCCTCTGTCTCTCTTTCCCTCTATCTGGCCTGTTAGTATCAGGCCCTCCTTCCACATTGCATGTCCCAGGAACTTCAGTTGTCTCTTCCTGATGCTCAATATTAATTTCCTTTTCGTTTCCATCATTTCCAAAACCTTGTCATTGCTCACATGATCGGTCGACGATATCCGCAGCTTCCTTCCGTAGAACCACATTTCAGCTGCTTCAAGTTTTCCCTTCATCTTTGTTGATATTGGCCAACATTCACAGCCATATTGAAGAACTGACATCACATAGCAATCCAGTACTCTCTTCTTTGTTTCTAGTGAAAGTTTCCTGTGTCTTAATACTTTAAGCAGCTTCTGGAACGAGTCCTTTGCCATGCCAATTCGCCTTTTGATCGCTGTGTCGCACTTTCCATCTTCAGTTAGAACACGTCCCAGATATTTAAATATTCGTACCTGCTTGATTGTAACATACCCCACCTGTATTTGGCATTTTAGGCTGCTTTTTTGCTGATGAACATGCATTTGGTTTTCTTGCTGTTGATTTGTAGTCCCTTCTTATCACTCTCTTCAACTATCTTCTGCAGGAATTTCTGCAGTTTCCATTCCGTGACTGCAATCAATACTGTGTCTTCTGTGTATCTTGTTGTTCAGATTGTAACCTCCGATGACAAATCCTGCAATAACATCTATGGTCCTCACAATATTCTCACCGTACAAGTAAAATAGATCCGTTGAAAATACACATCCCCGTCTTACGCCCCTTTCTATCTTTGTATATCTGCTGAATTCGTTACCTGTCCGTATGCAGGCAGTTTGCTGCCAGTACAGATTCCTAATTACCCTAATGTCGAGGCTGCTGAGCATCTCCATCAATTATTTGTGGCGTATTTTGTCGAACGCTTTCGCATAATCAATAAAGCACAGGTATAAGTCCTTCTTCATTTGTATTGCCCTTTCAGAGATCCTAATCATATATATATCGTTCCTTGTGCCAGTGTCTTTGACGAACTCGCACTGTTTTCGTCCTATCTCTGGCCTGATTCTGCGTCTTGCTCTATTCCTCAGTATTCGAACTATTAGTTTTGTTATGTGACACATTAAGCTGATAATTTGGTGTAGTTCACACTCGTTTGCATCAGGCAATGCTATGAAAATGGATTTGCATAGGTCGTCTGGCATTATACCACTATTATAAATTTCATTTATTATTTCCATAATGTTCTCTATGACAAATCCTTCCAGGGCTAACAGAAACTCTATTACAATGCTGTCTGGACCAGCTGTTTTGTTTCTATTCAGTTTGGCCATTGCAGCTTCGACTTTGGACTTTAATATTTCCGGTCCGTCCTCATCTTTGTGTATTACCGGTTGCTGTCTCTTGTCGTGGAAGAGATCTTCTATATATTCTTCCCATCTCTTGAGTATTTCCATTTTCTCTAGTATTAACGTTCCATCCTTGGCTTTTATACATCCTGTTGAGGAGCAGGTTTTTTGTCCAGTCAGTTTTCTTATCTCTTTATGCATGTCTGCTTTATTAGTCCTGCTCAGTCTCTCTACCTCTGCGCATTTGTCATTAAGTCATTCCTCTTTGGCCTGTCTGTATTTGTTCCTTATTTCCTTGTGCAGTTTCTCGTATTCTCTTCAATGTCATGGCATCATTTTCTGTCTCCTTTGCATCATGCCAGGAATTTCTTCAGTCATCCACTCGTTTTTCTTCTACGTCTGATTTCCTTTGGGGCAACGTTGTTTGATGATGTCACCATCGCTTCTTTTAGTGAGTCCAATTTTTATCGTCCTTGTCCAATTTTCTTTCGTATTTTTTTATGTCGGTATTTTTAAAAAAGGCACATTGAAGCTATATTACACCGGTGGAAAAAATGACCGAAGCTGAGATGAAAGACCAGAACCAATAACATTGCATACTCTTATACTTCGTTTCAGTAATTTCTCGGTATATACCAAGAGTCTTAGACCAGTTGAAGTAGTAATATTCAAATTAAATGCAAATGATGAACTAATTAACATGTAAGATAGACTCTGGCAAGAGAAAATGTCTCAATTGATTCACTATCAGCAGACCTAGCAGTTAATTTATTATAATACTTCAACTTCATATCAGTGAAGTTAGTTCTTAAAAACGCAACTAGTCGCTCTTCTAGGGTTTAACATTTGTCATACTGATGAAATGGTAGAAGCGTTCCCTCAGATACTTACAACACAACAGTTTTGTTTTGGGAGCGTTAAAATTAACAAATCATTTCTTGCTCCAGTTAACAACAGAATGTAGATCATTTTAGAGATCAGTTGCTAATTTGACTTTATGTAGACGCTTAGAACTACTATTAAGACGGGAATAAATGATTACGCTATCGGCATAGATACCAAGGTTAGACACTGTGCTATCTGGAAGGTCTTCAATAAAAATTAGTGATAACGTAGGGTCACCGAATGAGCCCTGATGGAGGCCTGCATTAATGCAAAAAGATAAAAAAATCTTGATCTTTTATTTTGCAATTTCCTCAAACTGAATCTGTTTAGAAAATCGTCTAGAAATATCATTCTTTCAATTTATCAAGATAACGTAACCAATATGGCAAATTCTGTCAAATGTCTTTGCTATACCAAAATAACCGCACGAATTTCACTATTCGTATCTAAAGTTTGATATACTCTTTCACTAATAGCCGTTAACATATCAAAAGTTGACGTACAGAAGCTAAATTCATATTCTTTATCTGAAAAAAGTCCCGCGAGGTGAGATGCTTAACCAGTTCTACATAGTCATAAGAAAGTTATGAGTTAAATTCTTCCTGAAACTATGAATAAAATACTATGAATTTATGCTCTAGTGTTCGATCTGATATAAGATCAGAGGGCGTACCTATTACAAATTTTAGGTGATAAAAAGGAAAACGTATTAAAGGCAAAATTTAAACTATAATTAATAAAAACTATATTGTCTCCTTCTATATATTCTGTTTCCTTTTAAAATTTTCAATGATCGTCGAAATTACACAAAATATATCAGAATTCTGGTTGTTGTTTCGTTTCTTAGTTAGCCTAACCAATATCTTATAAATATTTAGCTAATCTTCTTTTTATAATCATATTGCCACAAGCAAGGTATTTTACTGCCACTGTTTAGCAGAGGGTTACATAGGAGGAAAGTTATGAGAAAGAGTGACAGGTTATAGGGAGTGTCAGGAAGTGGGTGAAAAAAGGATGAGAATACCGATGAGAGTAAAGTGGACATAGAAGGGAGCATGAGAGAGAGGATGCAAGTTAGTGAGATAGGAGATGACTATTGACTTTACATTTAAATTCTTGGAGATTGTAGCTGTCAGGGAAAAGTAAATGGAAAGGAATTCCATATGAGTGAAGTGCGAGAAAAGAAGCTGCTGGAATAGAATTTGCGTTTACATTTTATTGGTTTCACTGTAAAATGGTGGGACATAGTTGCTAATCTTGTGGCTAGAGTAAATTCATATATAGGGACACAAGTGAGTCCATCGGAGCAGAATCCGTGAAACTATTTGTATAAGAGACACAGGGAAGCCACATTGCGGCGGTGATAAAGTGACTGTATCTGAGCTGCCAAGTCGGGATCGATCACATTAAAGATTCTCCGTTGGATTTTGTCAAGGACTACTAAGTGGATAGCAGGAGCACCCGAACAGATATGGCAGCAGTATTCAATTAATCTGTTAAGTACGCGAGAAAGTACAGAAAAGATAACTCAGAGACGATATTTACTTTCAGAGATAACAAGAAAGAAGTTAAAAGCAATTAGAATCTCATGTGTTTAGCGTCTGTTCCTTTGAAGAGAAAAAAATTTCATTTGTACTCCATTTCCTATTTAGATAATGACCTGCAATCATATATATGCTCGTTATTGCAATATTTTCTTAAAGTTGCTGAGCTCAAATAGATCACAATCCTATGGCGGAATTGCCTCGGAAATTTTATAGTTGTGGAACTCGCAAAAAAGCCTAATCAATCATTTACTTAAGATTAATACTTAAGTTTCACTAGAGACTCTGCCTAACAAAACCGTGAATTTTGTATCAAAATGTATCAAAATATATTTCCAAACGTTAGAAGCAGTTTGTTAAACCAAAACAAAGACAAAAGTTCTATAAACATACAGTACTGTGCAAAAGTATTACGACAAGAACTCTTTTATCTTTTATGAGACATATTGACAGAAAATAAACAATTTAATTTAAGTAATATTATTTTATTTACACAGCAAATGCTTTAACAAGAAAAATACTTGTTACAAAATGAATTTAATATTTAGTATAATAGCCTTTTACTTTGATCACAGCCTTCATTCTCTCAGGCATTGACATCACAAGCTTCTTCAATATATCTAATGGTATCTCCTGACAAACAGCCTGTAATTGTTCCCAAAGTGTGTCTTGCAAAGTAACATTAGGTTTATCAATTGTTTTATGCAAAATATCCCATAGATGTACAATAGAGTAGTTTCAGATTATTTTGTTTACTAGAAAATAGGAAAAATTAATTATAACTTATTTTTAATACATTTCTTTTACGTCTAGTTTTAAATAATCAATATTTATTAGCAATTTACTTGGCTTTTCACCCTATATTTGAATTTCGAGGTTTTTAGGAAAATCACCGCTGTCCTAATACTTTTGCACACTACCGGTAGTGTGCAAAAGTGTTAGGACAGGGGTAATTTTAAAATTTATTTTGATGCCTCATAAAAGATAAAGTATTTCTTGTCCTAATACTTTTACACAGTACTCTATGTTCTTAAATCCTTCTTTTTTTAAATTATTATGTTTTAAGAATTTTACGGTATGTGGTGTTTTGTTGTCATTTGGACTAAGTTATATTTGTCATTCGAGTACATTTGCAGATAGGTTGTTTTCAATGTTTAACTAGTAGTAAGTTAACTGGGAATTTTTCTGTTTAACTGGACATTCGTATTGTAAGCACGCAGATAATTTTGTTTTTACATACGGCCGAACGAAGAGTAATAAACGCGAGGCTGCATGAAAGTAGCAGTTTGCGTTTCCAGACTAAAGGCAGCCGATTCGTCCAACATGTGTTTATCGTCTTGTTACTGAGACAACATTTTTTGCACCCAAAAATATGTATCGAGAAAGAATCAGATCCACTTGTACACCTAACCATAAAGAACGCATTCTACAGGCTCTCGCAGCCGATCCACGTATCAGCACACAAATGGCCCTAACATATACATCTCATAATACCGGATGGTTCGTACTTCAAGAGTAGCTCCTGTATCCCCATAACTTGCAACTTGTGCAGGGTATTTTACCCTCTGATTACTCACCACTAAAGAATATTTCACGATGTCTTATTGCACAAACAGCCAATCTGTTGTTTGTCGCTTTAGTCTTATTTACGGATAAGGTGGAAATACTAATTTACACAACTAACATTTGTGGGCAGATCAGAATCCCCATGGTACAAAACAGGCTAGACACCAGTATCAGTTTACGATAAATGTGCGGGCTGAAATTGTAGGCGACTGTCTAGTAGGTACATATGGTCCTCCAGAATATCTTACAGTAGTTCATTTTTTCGAATACACTTCCAGACCTGCTTGAGGATGTAGCCCTGCTAATACGATGACGCATGATGGGGATCCTGCAGACTTTAGTTACATTGTTGGCAATGCACAGGCTGACATGTACCATGAATAATAGATAGATAGGGGAGGACCGGTTCCTTGTCCTGCACAATCCCCCGACCTCGATCTTTCAGATTTTTATCTCTGGGTTCCCCCAAAGCAATTGGTTTATGCAGCAAACATAACTAATGCAAAGGGTCTTCAGCAAAGTATCATGGATGCCTGAGAAACAATTCGACATCGTACAGGAATATTTGAAAGCGTCTCCCATTTGATGATTTGACGGGTTCATCCATATATAGAAGCAAGCAGAGAAGATTTTGAACATTTGAACGAGTTGGTGTGTTGAGGTATAATTATGATCTTTTTTACTTTTGTTTATACCTTGTTTTACCTTGTTTTGATGTCAGGGTACCTCACCGAAAGTGTGTAAAAGTATTTTTGATAACCTGTATTGGAATTTTCTCCCCATTGTAGTACTGAGCTTAAATTCATAAAGTCTAGGTACCTTCACAATGAGCGCATCCGAACAGTTGCCACGGGGAGGCAACCTTACGGCGATTAGAAAGTGAGTGAAACTAAAACGCCATAACAAACCCCATGATTTTGCTTATATATATATATATATATATATATATATATATATATATATATATAAGTATACTCAGTTATGATCTGAGTTTAAGGACAGGATAGTTCAATAAAAACAGGAGGAAAACTGTATTTTACTCGCCTATGCCCGCGCGTATTTGTGTGTGTATGTGCGTGTGTGCGATTGACTTTTGATTTTGTTTTCGTTTGTGGTGTATGAAATCTTAAAAGTATGTTCAGCACTTGTGGCTTCATTTGTGCTTGGGCCCTAAGATTTGCTTATGAAAAGATACCTCACCTTACTGAGCTTTCGTCAGCTTGCACAACATCCATGTGTTAATCTTAATCAATAGTTCCATGTGATTTTCACTAAGCATAAACTACACCTAAAACCCACGTGGACGTGACTTCTCCGACCAAAGGAAAGAGTAACAACCTTTGTCGGATCAGTGACAATGTTTTCTGGAACAGGTGAGGCGACTAACAAATGCTAAGCTGACAATTAGGCTATCCCCGTTAGTCAACCATAAGAAAACCATTTGAACTACCGAACATTTTATGCAAAACATAGACTAATCAACTTTGAATTGGGATGTAGTTTGATGCAATGTCTCCTTTCTTGACTCTCAGTTGGCGGAGGATAACATCTGTGGGCACTTCCGGTTTCATCTACCAATAAAGTGTATACGAAATTTCCATATTCAAGTATTTGGCCGCGAAGGAATTCTATATCATTTGTTGTCTCGGTAATAGTTTATTTCAGTATTCTGTTTCATTACAGAATGAAACACTGTTATATATTGTACGCACTTTATGGATGAATCGGCTACGTTATCATATGCTACACAACCACTTTACGTCACTGGCTTTTTTTTATTGAGAAAGCATTTATTTTGCCCCCCCCCCCAAAAAAAAACTATATAATTTCTAACATTATCTAATTCATAGTCAATATACTCAATTACTCGATAAATATGAAAGTCTAGAAAGTATTAAAGAAAGATATATTTTACACAACAAATATTTTAAACACAGTCTCCTTTCTTCTCAAATGCCTTAACACAGTAATGTATATGTGTTATATATCGCCGTACGACGACAAACAACGAGAACACGCATATATAAAAATATAAGGTTATATTTTTATTCCTGACGACGAACCCGTGTGGAACAGAGAATGGAAGAGTGAGAGCGCACATAGAATGGGTCGACGGGAGTGTAGTCTTGCCTGTGGTGTCTCTCTGCTTCCACTGGCCGTTCTCTGCTGGTGAATCTGTGTGTCGAGGTCTTTTTATAGTCTTCTAGAACCGGGACTTTTCCTTCCGGTTTTGCCTCGCCCACGCAACGCCCAGGTAATTCCAAGAGACACCTGCTCTGTTTGCCTCCGTAGTCATTTCCGCCGCTGTCGGAAATAAGGTCAAACGAGCCCGACTCATAACCCTGCGACATCCGCTCCAGGCCCCGACAGGATGTATTTCTCAAACACCTGTCTTGTCGTTCGCCGACCCCTTCACCGACGGGAAACACCATCGATTGCATCAACCTTCCTCGGGTGGGGCCAGATTGCTATATTACATATGTAGCTAAATCAATAAAGTTATTTATTATACACAAAAGATATCTTAAGTATAGTCTTTATTTTTGCTTGAATTGAATATATTGGCATATTGAAGAGAATATATAAAAGTCATTTATTTTGCACAGAAAATATTTTAGAGGAAATCTCCTTTCTTTTCAGACAATTGATGCAGTGGTTAATATATAAGTATGTCAATTGGTTTGTAACATAATGATGAAAATACATTTTATACGATATTTTGAATCATAATCTCTTTCTTAGTCAAATACAATTAATTCAGTGATGACTATATAGGCAGTTCAATAATTCTGCAACATAAAGATAAAAGTGAATTATTTAGCAAAACTCTTTTTACTTACAATCTTCTTTCTTGTAATAGAGTTGTTTACTAAGTCACTATTCAAATAAAATATACATTTATTCAAACAGAAATGGCCGTTATTCAGAATAAAAAGAACCATTTTTATTCAATGAAATGGCACACTACCGATCATAATTTTTTAAAAACAATGGTGTATTTCATACTATTTTAGTATTTGTTGCCAAGTGGATAATTCTACATGAAAATAGAATGATCACTTTTTTATTATTACTTCGTAAAATTTTACAAGGCAAAGAAGCAAAGGTGAACTTGTAAGAATCATCCTAAATTTTCTTCATTCTTTCATTGATGAAACTGCAATATAATTAATTATTAAACATTTATACATTAATTTTATGCACATTTTATTGTGCAGTATTAACAAACGAACTATTCAGTTTTCACTTACAATTATTCACTTGGCAGTAAATACTAAAACATAGTATGAAATACATCATTTCTATAAAACATTGGGGTGGCTTAGTAATTATGGCCGGTAGTGTACCTTAATTTCAAATAAATGTTACTATTATTCAAACCAATAAAACGATTACTCAACAATATTGGGTTGTCACTAATGAAATGACATATTTTGGTTAGTTGTTGATCAGGTCATCTAGCAAAGTAACACACGATATATATATATATATATATATATATATATATATATATATATATATATATTTTCTAGACATATGCTATTAAATATAAGAGACAATGAATGTCTATTATGTTTAATCATGAGCCGTTCTAAACGTCGTATTTTGGCTTTAATTTCAGTTGAAAATAAAGACAAAAATTCTCCAGCATTTGGATAATTAGACGTCATAAAATCGCATTGCAAATTTGAGAACTGCGTTTATTATTTTTGGTAACTATTGCAGTTGCCAAACAGAGTTTTATGTCAACACAAAATAAAATCGTCGGTGATGGTGGATGTTATTATATTTCAGTCTAAATAACCTCTCTGAAGGTGGCTCATGTGAGCCGAAAGCTTAGAAAAAAAAGCAATTAATAAAAATTAAAACCAAAATACGACGTTTAGAACGGCTCATGATTAAACATAATAGACATTCATTGTCTCTTATATTTAACAGCATATGTTTAGAAAATTATTTGCTGCCACGATATACTATATATATATATATATATATATATATATATATGAACTTATTCCTAAATTCTTTTCTTTTCAAACAGTACGCTTTTCAATATATTCTTACTCAGAAGCTCAATGAAAATTATTTCAATAAAACTATCGACTAATTTCACTATGTGAGTATAAAGTAGAAAAAAGCATTTTTGCATCGAATCTTTATAGGCGATGAGAAATGTATTTGACAAAAGTAAGGGTGTAGGCAAGTAGTTAGATGCAAGTGAATCACCGAAACAATACTTTGGTCTTTTAAAGGGGTTATTCATTATTCATGTTTGCCTCAACAGAAAACTATAACAGCAGCCACGTATTGAGGAGAAATTGAGAGTATGCCCAAAAACTTGAAAACAAAATGTTCCAGATTTGTAAATAGGGATGGGCCAATTATGAGGCACGACATCAGACGGGCGCACGCTTCTCAGTCTAACAGCTGCAGTGTCTAAATAATGAAAATTTGCCCCATTCTTCACATTTCTTTCCTACTGATTATCACTTATTTAAGCATTCTCAGTCTGTTTCATGATTAATGTAATCATTCAGGCTATGTACATTGTGTATTTACTCAACTGTCTATATATACAGGTCAGTGATGTATTGTAGGTAGGCTATTGTATTATTTTCACTATATTAATAACGTCGAACCCACAAAAGACTTTACCTTTGAATCTGAGTCTAACAACACTCTACTCTTCCGAGATATCATGCTGCATTGAAATAATAACGAACTTCAGATTGAGTTTTACCGAAAATCTACGAACGAGAATTAACTCAATCGTTCTTCTCACCATTGTAAAACAATAAAATCTGGAATCATTATAGGACTCTGTTTAAAAGCACTAAAATTCTACAGCCCCAATATTTACCCAAAGAAGAAATACACATAGGAAACATTTTCAAAAAACCTCCAATATTAATTCATCCATAATTCGAAAAGGAATTCATAAAAAATATACAACCGCAACAAGATAATCTAAACTTATTTATAAATGAAACTTTTTCTGTGTGTGTGTATCCGTTACCTATAGACTCCGAAACGGCTGAATGCTTAAATACGCAATAAAACATTCTCTAATAAAGTATTTGAACTGTTTATCACATCAAAGGTATTTTGAATTTGGAGAACATTAGAAAACACTCATTCATCAACATGGTATCTATTTCAACTAAACAAATTAGTTATTCAAAATTTCAAAGCGTTTAATTAATTTCCTGTAAAGTGTGTCATGTTTTTTCCACCTGAATCCATCCTGCATATATACAAGTCAACTATCCGTCCGTGCATGGAGTACTGCTGCCATTTATGGTCAGGTGCCCCTGCCGTTCTCCTCAGTGTTCTTGACAAGCTCCAAAGGAGAGTCTGTAATGTGATAGGTACTGATCTGGCGACTCGACTACAGCCACTTCCCCATCGTCAAAATGTGGCCTCCCTCTGTCTCTTCTATAAATACTTTCATGGCTTCTGCTCGGATGAGCTTAAGTCACTGATGCCTCCTCAACAGGTGTTTACCCGTGCAACCAGACTGGCAACTGGGTCCCACCCATTCACAGTCAGGTTAGCCAAATGCAGACGACAATTCTACTCATGCAGCTTCCTCTCTCGCACTTCCCGCCTGTGGAACTCACTCCCGTATTCTTGCTTTCCTGACGGCTACAACCTCCAGAAATTTAAATGCAAAGTTAATACACATTTACTAACCACTGGCCTCTAGCTCTCTCCCCTCCCCTGTATAACCTTCCCTTTCTCTCCACCTATGTATCTGTCATCGCACCTTCTTTATCAGCTTTCTATTGTTCCTTTCTCACTAGCTTATACTCCTCACTCTTTTCTAATTAATCTTTTTACATTTATGTAACCCCCTGCACATCAGTGGCGTTTCCGCCTTGCTCGGGGTGAAATGATTAAAAAAAAAAATGTGTGACAAACTAATACATAAATAGTCGGCTCCCTGTGCAGGGCCCGGAAGTTTTTCCCACCTGAATCTATTCTGCACAGATACAAATCTACCATTCGCCCGTGTATTGAATATTGCTGCCATATCTGATCAGGTGCCCCTGCTGCTCTCCTTGGGCTTCTTGACAAAATACAAAGGAGGATCTGTAACGTGGTTGATACTGACTTGGCAGACCGGCTGCAACCACTCTCTCACCGGCGTGATGTGGCTTCCCTGTGCCTCTTCTACAAGTACTTTCATGGCTTCTGCTCCGATGAGCTTAGATCACTGGTGCCGCCTAAGCACGAATTGACACGAGATACTAGATTGGCAACTAGGTCCCACCCTTTTACAGTTAAGCAAATAAGATGTAACCGTAAATTCTACTCCAACAGCTTCTTTTCTCGCGCCTCCCGCCTGTGGAACTCCCTTCCACGAGTCTGCTTTCTCGACAGCTACAATCTCCAAGTGTTTAAATGTAGGGTCAATAGACACCTCCTATCACACTAACTCCCAATTATTCTCAGAACACTCTCATCTACCCAACCATCATTCTCGGTATCCTTACCCGCCTATCACCTACTCTCTGACATTTCCCATACTTAATCTTCCTTTCTCCACTCTATGTAGCCCCCTGCGCAGTAGTGGCAGTGACATGCCTTGCTTGGGGTGAAACGCTTATATATATATATAAAAAATAACAACTGAAAGCAACGAAGCAATTAATGAATTGAAAAATACTTTTAGATGCCGAATGGAGAAACTGTGAAGTATCAACAATCCACTTGCATCAATGATGAGGACGCTGGTGTAGAGTGATGGGCAGCCGAAGATATATCGCGCACATACGAGGGTGCCGACGGTGAGTCGTTAACCAGCGGAAGATCTCTGATCTCTCTTTCACGGTGCTCTCTTAGAAACCCCAAGCTTATATAACCCAAAACTTTCAAGCGTACCTGCCTTTTCAGGCTGTCGCTCAATTGTCAATCATATCCTTGTTAGCTCTTGTCTTTCAAGGATTTGTCGTCGCCTTGTGCTTTCTACTTTTGTTGTCAATTATATCTTATTGTCTGTGTTTTCCGCCTTTGATGCCAATAATATCTTTGTCGAAAATTGTTTGTGTTTTTTGCCTTTGATATCAATCTTATTTTTTCCGGGTCAAATGAAACAACGATGCCACCATCACTGAATCCATCATAATGTGTCAAGCTATAAAATTAATAAAATGCCGTACATTGATCGGTTATAACAAATTTTGTAATGGAGACAAACAAATGGACTACAAGTAGTTTTGGTGAACAAATTGCTACAAAGTTGAAACATTAACTTATGAGCTCGAGTAATATTCTTAAATATTCTCTTCAAATTGAGGTCTCCATACGAATTCCATGAATGGTACACAACTTGTTCAGAAAAATCTTAACTGACAAATTTATGCAAACGCTTTCTCAGGTCAATGATTAAAAATTGCTCCGAGCGAATGACACTCGTAGATTTTAGAGAGGGTTCTTTTATTTCAATCATAGTAGACTGTCACTACTGAATCGCAAAAAAAAAAAAAGATTAACAAATAATAGAAAGTACTTTACTACAGGACTTTTAACGACAACAACAACCACATCATCAGTAACTAGTATGCGTAGCACATATGATTCAATAGGAAAATAATGAAAAATTCAAGATGTCAAAGTTCCACGGCACTTCGGACAAAAAGCAAGGAATGAAGCTCCTATCAGTAGTGGAAAGAGCAATAACAGATAGTGGATTTGAGAAACTTATTTTTTTGCAAAATTTTCTTCCATAGAAACAATCTGTTATTTTGAGCCGACAGTAGCACTGGCTGTTCGGTCAGAGAATACCAAATATGTCCTTATAAAGAAAAGAGCTTTTGTTATCATTGCCATCGCGTGTAACCTCAATAGATATTGATCTTTGCGGAATCTGAAAGCACAAGAACCATGTCAAAGAAAGTATTTTCAGCAGTACAAGTCAACTTTAAAGTACTGAATCTTATTTCAATAAATCTTGATATTGACAAAGCTGGGTTAGGTATAAGGCCATAGGGCGTAGTGGAAGAAGCTTGTCAGTCTTAATCGGAGAGGACATAAGGCATCTAAATGAGCGAGAACTAGACCATTTGGTTGGTAATAGCTTTTTGACGCGGATGTCGGCTGCCAATTAGTCATTCTCGGTGATCCTTAACCAATGCAACTAGTTGTTTTAATTCTTTTTCTTCTGTTTGCCTGAATAAATATTTAAAGACTTTTTTCCACTGAATAATTAAAATAACCAACTTTTCATGTAATTTGCTATTGGTATACAATTGGTATATTGGTATGATGTGTAGTGGTAGGGCAATAGCTAATTGGTACAGAAAATGAAATCTACAGGTTGAGTTCAAATTCCAGATGTAGTTATTGTGTTCATTTCTCAGTATTGTCTCTTGGGGAAAAGCATGAATCCATATTTTCTTCCCTTAAATAGTAGGGTAGACTGGGCACTTTAGACTGGACTTTTTACTTTTCTTGAGTTGTTTCTTACAACAAAGGAAAATCCCAAATTCAAAAACCATGAACAACTGCAGATAACTTCCTCTCTCTTGATCTATTTCTCAATCAATGATAGCAATTTACAGATATTGAAGAAAGGAAGCTGTGGAGGGCCACAAACTCTACATCGTGAAAAGATATGGCATTTAAAAAAATAAGCGTTGTTTTGAAAATTAGCTGAAAAATATAAATTTTATTCTAGTATATCATCAAATAGTTGAACAAAAATATATTACTCAATCCTTTGATGAGTGTTTTTTTAAATCACATTCACCTCAAGCAAGCCGGGATCATAACTATTTCACACGGGGTTAAAATTAGAAAAACGAGTGGGTACGGGGGGTATTGAGAAAATGATAAAAGATGAACGGGGTTTGAGAAGATGAAAGATGGCAATTAATGTTGCATTTATATTTTTGGTAGATTGTAGCTATCAGAGAAGCGAGTAGGTGGGCGTTCCATAAGCGAGAAATGCCAGAAAAGAAACTGTTTGAATAGAGGTAGAGGTTATATTTAACTAATGATAAGATGGTGGGACCTAGATGCAAATCAAGTAGCTTGCTTAAATTCCTGTGGTTGAGGTACAAGGAAAAAAGCTTGTCAAACACAATCGCCATGAAAATATTTGCAGAAAAGACAGACGGAAGCTACGGTGGGAAAGTGACATAATTCGAGATGCCAAATCAGAACAGATTTAATTTCAGATCCTTTGAATTGTTTCGAGAACTTCGTCATTATTAGCAGGGGCAACCAAACATATATACCAACAGAATTTAATGTACAGACAAATGGTAGAATTATAAATGCGCACGCTTGATTTTGACGGAAAAATCCATTTGATCCTGTGTGGTGATCCAACCTTCCTAGCAGTAGACGCAGCTATAGATTTAATGTAATGGTTTCACTCAGGTTGGTTGAAAAGGTGAGACAAAGAATCGTCCCTTGTTTTACTATTCTGGAGAGTAGAATCAACCATGCATTACAACGGACAGTAAGGATGCTGCGAATATCATGAACCGAGCATGTGAGCAATGATGAGGTTTTGGAAAGGATGGAAACGAAAAGGAAATGAATACTCAGCACCATAAAGAGACAACTAAAGTTCCTGGGACACGCAATAAGGAAGGAGAGCTTGGAGAACCTGATACTAACAGGCCAGATAGAGTGGAAAAGAGACAGAGGAAAGCAGCGGATAACATATTTGAAGGGCGTGAGCAGGTTGATGACAGAACTGGGGTTGCGAGAGGTTATGAGAGAAAGCGTGCTAATAGCTACCATGGATAGGTAGACGTTGAAGGCCATGATCGCCTACGTCCTGAAATGACATAGAAGAAGAATGTGTGTTTATGGCGGTCAAAGCTGAGCTGATTTGATTGGACGTCACTCTCAAGCGCGGCACCAGGTTTACTTTGTTATATAACCTTCTAACTCAATGGCAGACTTATATAGATGCAGAGGGTTGCTATTTTAACTGATTTACATACTGTTTAAATACATTTCTCCAGGAGTAAATGTTTAATTCTATGTGTTCGTTATAAGAGTATATATATAATGTAATAAGAGATTCAGTTAAGTCCCGTACGTGATATACGCTTTGTGCGATCATATCTCGAAAGAGACATGACTGACTGGGCATAAGATTATACCGCAGTAGGTTGCCATTGCTTTCAGCGGTAGACTGGTTGCGGCCAAGGCTATGAAACCCAATCTATTTTATTATTTAACCCATAACTGGAGGGAAGAGACGGATTAATACCGTTCTCAAGGGCGTTTGCGCGTAAATGAATGCAATAAATTCAACTGGAATTTGAACTCGGCTCTCCGATTTGTCGTTCCGAGTCGACACCACAACGCACATTCGAGATACTAAAAGGAAATGAAAACTTTCTATCAACTGTAAAAACAACAAAACTTGATATAAACATAGTGTTTAGAATAGGTGAGTGATGCACTCGAAAAGCTTACTACCTTTAAGTGAAGTTGAGGTCGTCAGCTAATTTAGGAAAATCTTTTGTTTTCATATTCGTTTGAGTCTAGACGAAGGATGCGGTGCGTCTTGCTGCAACCGTTTCTCGGGAGCTAATTCCTTTGTTTAATCCGATAACTAGGCAAAAGAAACTAACACATCAATAATCTACTCCCTTTCTGTTCTATCAAAACCCCTACAGCACATTCCTATCAGTAAAATTTTTGCTACCTCTCTTACCATTTAGAACCTCAGTTTCTAAAATATTGTTTAGCCTTAAGCCCTTTTAGTATTCCTTCTTTCTCTTCCTTTGTATCTCATGTTTATTACATTATCTATCTATCTATCTATCTATCTATCTATCTATCTATATATATATATATATATATATATATATATATAAGGCAATCTGTGAGTCTATGTGTGATTGTTTCCTATGCGCGCCTACATTTTTTAAGCTACGCCATTCAAACTTTGGGTCCTGGGCATGACGGTAAACTGCATTCGGCAGCAAGGTCTCTGATTGAAAGGGTGTGAGGAGCATGGAACCACCTCTTAATTGCTGTTGTTCTCAGGTCCACCCTGATCCGGAGTGGTCGCACCTGATAGGGTCCCAACTATGAGCAAATAGTTAACCCCCAAACTGGGGTCAAAACACTATGAAAGTATAAAAATACACTTTTGTAGAAATATATACATAAAAATAGACTTTTACAGAAAAATATACATTTTTGAACGAAAATTTTACCAGCAAATCATTTTTGAAGAAAAAATTCTGACCATAAAACATTTTTGAAGGAAAACAAATTAATCTCAGCAAAATATTTTTGAATACAAAACTAAAAGACATTTTCATTTTTCTAAAATAAAAAAAATAAAAATAAAAAATTTTTCATTAAAATCTGACTAAATCAACCTTCTCACTATAACCGAATATTAAAACAAAAAATACTTTAAGACTACACTTTTTTGGCATTAAATAACCCACAAAGATTGATATGCCGTTAAACAAAACTTAAACTCAATTCAAAGTTTCTAGGGACAAATATCTACTGGAATTCGAACTCTGCTAATCCACTGCTCCACAAACAGACTTCAAATCGACGCTGTTTTTTTCATTTTCAATCAATGCACTTGTAATCTATTTACCCACTTTCTTTCATTGTTTTTTGTTTTTTTTTGTTTTTTGTTTTTTGGTTTTGCTGCTTCAGTAGTGTGGCTGGTCTAACAATTTCGGGAGCAGCAAATGGATTCAAAAAACATTGTTCATAATCCGGATTTCATATTCACCTTGTTGTTGACGTTTTGAACTGATTTCTTTCCGCGCCTCCTGTTACAAACGAGATCCATAACGAGGCCAGTGGTTTCTTTATAATTGAATGTCCGCTATTCTCAGAGAAGGAACGAGTTGAATTCGAACCAACTGGGTGTAATAAGATCGATCGTAGATTGCTGAGCTTTCAACTATCATCCTTGGCCATATGATAAATATGTCTCTATCGTGAGAAGTCTAAAAGGCCTTGTGTACGTACATATAGATCGCACAGTGAAAAAAGAACATAAATTACTAGAAACATACATAAATAAAACAATCAGGTTTCTCAATTAGTCATCTTTGCTGACAGCTGCTGTATTTCCAAGCATTAGAGAAAACACAAACGCACACATACTCGCTTACATATTCATGAATACTGAATACCGTAGCTCAGAGGTAGAATCGCCGACTGACACCAATTCGGTCGGGTTTCAATTCTGGGTAAAAAGCAATCGGCTGTCTAACTGTACTGATGAGCTGTTTATTTACGCTCTCACACCCCGATTGAGCACTCTGGAAGAATGGTAGACTTTGAAAAACAGTAGCTACTCTGGCATCCACGCATCGTTCATTCTGCAATGAATTAGAACACTCTCAGCTATTGGGCGTGTATAATGATAATATACACGCTAAAAGTCTGCCTCCTTCTACCGAGCGGCAGTAGCTCAGCGGTATAATCATCCGACTGACGCCAATTTGGTCGGGTTTCAATCGTACTGATGAACTGTGATACAGCAAAACAGGTCTGTCTGAGGATGACTATATATATATATATATATATATATATATATATATATATATATACTACCGACCATAAGTTTGGAACCACGTAGACTTATTCTCTAAGAGAAAGAAATAACAATTCTTATGTCTTAGAAGAATAAGTTTTTTGTTTTTTTGTTTTTTTTAATAAGCGTTTCACCCCGAGCAAGGCATTTTACTGCCACTACTGTGCAGGGGGCTACATAGAGTGGAGAAAGGATGGTTAAATATAGGAAATGTCAGAGGGTGGGTAATAGGCGAGTAAGAATACCGGGAATGAGGGTTGGGTAGATGAGAGTTTTGGGAGAATAATTGGAAGTTAGTGTGATAGGGATTGTCTATTGACCCTACATTTAAACACCTGGAGATTGTAGCTGTCGGGAAAGCAGACACGTGGAAGGGAATTCCACAGGCGGGAAGCGCGAGATATTTAATTGTTGCTCACAATTGTACAATAATTAAAACCAAAACTAACATCGAGTAATTTCAAATTTAATTAAAGTTAATTCATATTTTCTTTTCATTAAAGAAACCACCACGGGTTTTATTACTGTAGAGCAAATCCTTGGCATTTTTTCTAATAACTTATAAAAATATGTTGATGAAAGAGATTTTCAAGCATTCTGCAAGCATTTAAACATTTGTTTATTTTTAGGAGGTTCATTTTGACCTGTACGATCAATTTCATCCCCCATTCTCCTTCTTTAATAGTGGTTTCTTAACTGCTACACAGCCTTTAAGCCCAGCAGAATAAAGTCGTCTCTTAACAGTAGTAAGGGATACTGGATGTTGCCGAGTAGAATTCATTTCAATTGTTAATTCCGGGGCGGTTTTTCTTCTATTCCTCTTGCTAGATATGATCAAGTGCTTATTATCTACAATAGATGTTACTCTGGGCCTACCAGATCTTATTCTGCCAATATTTAACTCAATTTCAAGAAGTCGTTGAAGGCAATAATGCACGTCATTTTTTGATAGGCTTAATTTTTTAGCGATAACACGTTCATAATATCTTTCTTTCGAAAGAATTTCAAGCTGAGCTCTTTTTTCCATGCTAATCTGTTTCTTACTTGCTATTTATAACATAGTATATAGTTTACAAAAAAATAAATATCTAAATAAATCTGAATTTTCGGCAAAAACTTGATCCCAATAAAAGGAGTCAAGTAGCAAACTGAGTAAATGTTTACTTTAAAGTTGTAAAGAATACTTTTTTTAATTGACATCTGCATAAGAATAACAAAAAATAGAAATGCGGCGAATTGGATTCTGCTAAAAATGAAATTTTATAAACTTTGTGAAAAGAATGTGGGTGGTCCCAATCTTATGGTCGGTTGTATATATATATATATATATATATATATATATATATATATATATGCAAAGTTATAAAGGCATACTCACCTATAATCTGGATCTGGGAAAAAGTAACAGAATAAAAAAAAAGGTAAACTATATTTTTCTCGCTTTATCCAGGCAAAAACGTAAATAAATTTTAAATAAGGTATCTTTAAAGAAATATTGTTGGCTATTAAGAAAAAAGGATATCGGCTTAGAACGTGAAATCGGAGAACCGAGTTCGAATTCCATTTGAATTCGTTGCATTCACTTACGCGCAAATACCTTGGGAAAGGTATTAATCCGTCTCTTCCCTCCAGTTATGGGTTAAATAATAGGACAGATTGGGTTCTATAGCCTTGGTCAGCAACTAGTCTACCGCAGAAAGCAATGGCAACCTACTGTTGGATAATCATCTGCCCAGTCAGTCGTGTCCCTTTCAAGACATAATCGCCCAAGCGTTTATCACGTATGGCACTTAACTGACTGATTAAGAAAAAAAAGCTCATAAATATTCTTAAGTATAAATACAAATATTAAACTTTTTAAAAACGTCATAGTTCATGTTTGAAAAGATTTCATTTTCATGTACAGTATAATGTTAAAAAAATAAAAATTAACCATTTTCTTTGGATTTTTATTGACGTGTATGTTAGTCTGGAAAAGTATTGTTTCCATTAAGAAAGGTGAGATTGGGAAAAAAAACCCGGGGCTTAGATTAATATTTTGTTAATCTTTGATGCCAGAACTCTCGATTACTTTCCTTCTGAATAAATTGCTTTCTCTTTTGATGAATATGGCAAAACATCGGTTCTTATAGGTCCACCAAAATTAATCAACGTCAAAATTATCTAGGGGTGTGACCGTTTGTAGATGTTGGTTATTTTTAAGGATCGTGTAATGAACAAATGTCACGAAATGAAATAATCGAGAGCTGCATCCGAAGTCGTTACAATTTCATGACGGACATATAATCTCAGGAAATTTAAGTCTCCACCACACTTCCCCGTAGCCATTGGTATAAATAGTAGCACTTATATCCGATTCATATTTCACATATATTTCTGAACACTCAGTCAGTTAAATGGCATACGTGATACGCACTAAAGGCGATCATGTCTCCTTCGAGATATGATTGACTGGGCAGAAGATTATCCCGCTGTAAGTTTCCATTATTTTCTGCGGTAGACTGGTTTCCAGCCAAGGCTGTCCCATTATTTAGCACATAACTGGAGGGAAGAGACGGATTAATACCCTTCCTAAGGGCATTTGTGCGTAAGTGGATGCAACGAATTCAACTGGAATTCTAACTCGGCTTCAAAATTCGAGTTGATATGCCGTAAAAATCAATGAATCAAATTAATATATATATATATATATATATATATATAGAGAGAGAGAGAGAGAGAGAGAGAGAGATACTTCTCTCCTCCCCTTTTTTCTTTTTTTTTTCTTCCTCATTACCCATTTTCCTTCGACCCCCTTCCGTTCCTGTGATACGCCTATTTCTGATTCCTTTTATTAACAAAACTACTGACAAAGCAGCTTGCTTGGAGCCAAGAACTATCACAACTCAAAACTATATATATATATGCTTAGAAAGCAACGGACACATAAGAAGAGATTCATCGCTCTCAGTAAAGCATAAGCCATCGACGACCCCTTGACTTAGACGAGGTTGTCGCTGATTTATCTGTAACTTGTCTTTTTTACAGGTAGAGTGTTGACCCTACGCAAATCTCTTTATTGTCTGGGCTAGGTAGACTAGTTCCCAACCAAGCATACCAACCCAAATCTGATCTGATATTTAACCCATACCTGGAGAGGGTAAATGATGGATTAATACCTTTCTCAAGGGTATTTGCGTGTAAATCAATGCAACGAATTCAAATGGGATTCGAACTTGGTTCTCCGATTTCTTGTTCCGAGCAGATATCCACTGCACAACACACATCCGAACGACCACACATATTGGCAAAGAGCAACAGATAAAAGAATACACAACAGCCGATTTTATTGTAATGAAATGTGTCAGCCGACAATAAGCGTGATGGGAAGAAAATCGATTTTGCCTCTAGTTGGGGCGAAGTGACCAAGTAGGTTTTACGCTAAAGACATATAAAACGTTCTTTCCCTTCAACCTGTCCCAATATAACACACAGTTCCATTGAAGTAAACATGTCATTTTGTCTATTCAAGTCTTTTAAACATTCAGTGAAAGGCAAGGTTTCTTGAAAGATTATTTAAATTCTAATCTCATGAGTCATAATTTAAACTTTTACCAAAAAGCCGCCACTTATAAAATGATTTATGATTCCTAACGTATTTGGCTCATCTTAGACTGGTATAAGGCCTCGGATTATTAATTTTATATTCTTTTCTTATAAGCAATGCTTAGCATCTAGTGATTCGTTTTCTGTCTCTTCTTCTTGTTCCATGTCCCTTCAGAACTTAGGCGTTAATGGACTTCCACTTGGCCCTGTCTCTTGGAACTTTCAACATCTTTCCTCTTGTTATCTTTTCTAAACCCCGCCCCGCCATCAATTTGCTCAAGCCTATTAAGCATGTCCCGCGTTGCTTTTCCTTATCTTTCCTTCTATCCTTCTATCCATTCTCTGAGTATTAGATTCTTCAGGCCCTCTTTCCTCATTATGTGTCCAAGGAACTTTATTTGTCTCGCTTGCATCCTCTCCAACACTTCGTCGTTGCTAACGTCTTCGGTTCACTCTATCCTCAGAATCCTTCTGTAGAACCACTATTCTGCTGCCTGGAGCCTCTTCTTGTATCCTTGAGATCGTCCAACATTCACTGCCATACGGAAAGACAGATATCACATGGCAGTTCAACAGTGTTTTCTTTGTTTCCAATGAGATTTTCATGTCTCTTAGTACTTGGCCATAGCAAAGCGTCAGTGTTGCATTTTCTATATTTTGTCAAAACACTTCCCAGTTATTTAAATTTCTTTACTTGCTTTTTAGTTTCTCCGACTTGTAGTTGGCATTTGGGGTCTTTTTTTCATATTAACAACAGTTAAAACGCAAACTTAATTGGCATTTTGACAGTAATTGTAGTCAAACAGATAAGTATTTCAAAAGCATTAATATTAATAATAGCATAAAAAGTAATAATTATTCAAAAGTAATATTTAAAATCAAGAAAATATATTAGGTATTTTTCTGTTTATCTTCATATAGGATGTGCAGATGGTGCAAGATTTTTCAGATTCAGCGAGAAATGTGCTGTGTTCAAATTTTGACCTCGATTATGATATTTACTTTCGCAGTAGAGTTTCTAATCATTTCCCACCAAGCAAGGTGATAATGTCCCTAAGACGCAAAACGTTTATGGGAGTGAAAGAACATGAGAACATTTTAGTGACGAGAAAAGAGAATAGACGTCCAGTATTAGGAGAAACAGAAAATCAGGGATGCGTTACACGTTTCGAAGATCGTACTTGGTAGTAAAGCAAGAAGTCAGAAGATAGTAGCACATATTAGAAGAACGAAAGAAGAAACTACTAAAATAGAACCTACGGTTACAACAAACAATTTGAACAGAAAATTGACGAGACCTAGTTGTCAAACTAATTAGTACGTTTTTATTCATGCAGTCGAAGTATCAGTTCGGTGCAAAAGGTTTTGCTGATTTAAAATTTCATCTTAAAAATGAAAAACTGTTTTTGAAAATCTCTATTCATAACAATAACGACCTTTGCTCGCTTTAACTTAATTCCATCTGTCAACGAGCTTATAAATGTCTCGCTTGCAAAATTCTTTAGGTTTTGATGTGAAATATGATTCTAACTCATGTTCAATCACCTCGCGGAATGTTAACCTAATACCATTTAAATGGTTTTGTAATCCTCGAAATAAGAGATAATCCGAGGAAGCTAGGTAAGGAGAATATGCAGGATAGGGCAAGATGGCACTTCTCATTACCTGTGACAAGCCTACCCAAAAATGATGTATGAAGGTGAAGTGAAAGCAGAGATTCGCAACAAGAAACACGTTGTCCCAGGTTATCTGGAGACAGTTCGTGCGGGACCCATTTCCCCAATACTGAAATCTTCCCCATTCTTTTCAGTTTTGCGTGACGCAATTGTATGGGATTCATTAAATTGATGTGCAGGTTATCGCAGGGATTTGAGTAACAGCGGCATTCAACACATCTGAATCAAGTTTTTGGGCGACCACCTCTAGCCTCATCTTTCAAGTTGAAATTTCTTTTCCGTAAACGGGAAAACCACCAGCTACAACTTCTTTCTTTCACTGCATCAGTTCCATAAAGAATCCTGAATAGATCGTGTTGCAGCATTTGCATTGTAAACTCTGTAAAACTCAGAGTAGAGTATGCTTGATGTGTTCTTTAGATGAAAAGAACATGGGTGAGAATATTGCAGAAAACTATATGACTGATGCTTTAATAATATGAAACAAAAAGTTATAAATTAATCATGGTGATATGTTTAAGTAATGACTATATACATAAAATAAATTACAATGATTTAAAATGCCGTTTTACAAACCGAAGAAATCTTTTGCACCGGCCTGATACCAATAAAAAATGCTCGTCACAACAACTGGCATGAAAAGACAAGGAAACCACGTTACGCAGGAAGTGACTGAAGTCATGATGGCAGGTCAGAACTCAAAATTTTGCAGACATTTCTTTGACTTTTGTTAAAAATTTCGAAAGAGGAGCACCGGACTAGATCTGGCAGCAAAATTCAATGTACGCAAAAATGGTAGACATATAAAAGGATGGATATTATTAATTCGAGAACACTAACAGTGGATATATATTACCCAGAGCAAATGATTCCATTTTAATTACAATTTAATTAAAATTTTCAGTGCCTGATTTGCTTACCAAAAATATGCTTTTCACTTATTAATATTAACTCAAAGTACAAAGTTTAATGTGGCTGCATGTAAAATATTTCAAATAAAGATTTGTATTTAATATTTTTTATATTTTAAAAATCGGGTATGATATACCCATGGTTAGTAGTGGTATAACATTAATTGATTGTAAGTGTTCCAGGGTTAGGCCTTCGACAAGATCATGGTGTTTAAAACTGACTTTATAATCTCGTTTAATGTCGCCCTACGTCTTCACCGTTGTACGACAGGGTGCAGCAGAAATCTCTCTTACATATAAATCCCATAAATACATCCTACATAATGGAAATATATGAATGGCAATAGTGTCTTCATCTAGCTAATGTTATATCATTATGCGTGGGGTTTTTCTGTCGAACTCTGTATTATGATCCCTGTGTCACACGAAACTATCATTTCAAGTAAATACAATAAAAGCATGTTGTGTGACGATATCTGTTAACCACTCCTACAACGAGGGACCAAATTTTAGCTTTTTAAATCGAGAATTCGTTTACACGGTCTGGGTGAATTTCTATCACAACTAATAGAGGAGTGTGCAGTACAATCCGGACTAACTTTAACTTGGCATAAAATGACAACCATATACAATATATCATTTTTTTCTTGTTTCAGATTTTTGTGACAACCTGTTGAATTAATAACAACTTAACCAAAAAGTCTAGTGGACTCGAGAGCCGTACTGCAATTATTTTGGCCCTACGTTGTGGCCGCACGCCAAAAGATTTTTTTTTCATTTCCCAAAATCGACATTGAGAATCTGGACTTGTTTTGGTCAAAGGACTTCTGGCCTCCTAGTAGCCCAGACCTGAATCCTTGCGACTATTACCTATGGGACGTACTTGCGAGACAGTCCGACAAACGTGCACACAATACCGTCGACTCCCTGAGGACTGCCATCATCGAAGCCGTGGCCAACTTGTCCAGGGAGCAGGTAACCAACGCTTTAGAAGCTTTCGCCCTTGTGTGTAGGTTATGATTGAACCTGAAGGGAGCCAGATTGCATAATACAGTAAGGGAGAGAGCAGACAACAATGTTATACAGCAATTTGTTATGTAAATATCTGTCATTCTGAATAAACACAATTTTTCTTTCAGTTTATTTTTTCCGGATTATAGTGTACACCCCTGTATTTTCGACTAATTGTTGTGCAAGAAGATGATCGATCTTCTCTATATTAATTCGCTATGCGTAGAAAATCTGCTTGTTGGTACGGTCGTCGCAAAGTGTGTTTCAAGGCGTGGCGCTTTCTATTCGCACTCTTGTCGCACTGATCAACCATTTAAATGGAATTTCGAGCCTTATACCAACTTTATGGCATTAATTGAACACCTTTTCTCTTTTTTTTCCGGCTTACGGCCATATCACGTTGAATACTCCCGTTCTCGCTCGATCACCGAGGTTAAGCAACGTTGAGCCTGGTCAATACTTAGATGGGTGACCGCTTGGGAATACCAGGTGCTGTAAGCGTATAGTTACGGATGTGCGTTGTGGCACAGTAGATATCGCCTCGGAAAGAGAAATCGGTGAGCCGAGTTCGAATTCCAGTTGAATACCCTGCATTCACTTAAGCACTTGTACCCTTGGGAAAGATAATAATCCGTCCCTTCCCACCAGTTATGGGTTAAATATCAAGGGTAGGACTTGGGGACCCTGCCCTTAAAAACAAATCCTAAATAATCTTGATATTCGAAAAGAAAAAAGTATTACTAGACACAAAAACTTATATAAAAGCAACAATAAATTATTGAAAGTAAAAGGTATTACCAGCAATAAATAAATAAAATTTAGTTGGCAATAAATGACCCGCCGAGGTTGATGATCCATAAAAACAACCAACCAACCAACCTTCTTTTCCAATTCCTGTCAACTTGATGCCGACACCAATGAAAATAAGAAGAAACGACCCCTGTTTCTTACGTTTTTATTCCTTTTTAATACAATGATTCTCTTGCACATTCTGAGTGAATAGATAGGTGACACTTTTGAACAGCATCTCTATGCCAATAACACCATCACAACGCGCCGCTGGCAACTTCAGCCGACGACATCGGAATTTTATTAATTCACTGTCTGTCGCATTAACATGTGATTCTGAATTCTCCTCCATCCCAAACGTGACTGTTAATAGAAACCTGCGAGTAGAAATCCACAGCACTGTATTTGTTGTCACTTGACTCCACAAATATGATTGATTTATTATTTTATTCGTTTTTAGACCACTGAGTGACCTCTTTGATAAACATATCTTTCATAACTTTATAAAGCACAACACACTTTTAACATCACATTCCATTCCTTCCTATGTAATATTGCCTTATAATATGTTTGTGCATATGCGAGAAGATTTATGTATATATACAGTAAGGTTCCCTATTTACAAGTTCCAGGGTCTACTCAATGTAGAGGGTTACATTAAGGGGTAGTGTCTAAGGATAGTATGGGACAATAACCGTTGACACTTGAAATGAAGGGGTTAAGATTGTAGTGATCGGAGAAACAAAAGCCTTTACCCGTTCAAATCTTTCCAAACCATCCTTATTTCCGTGCAAATGTAAATGCTGAACTCAAATCGATAATGGTTTATTGACGAAACCTACTTTTTTCAAGTAAACGACCAGAAAAATAACAAACTTCTTGTCACTGTTTATCTCACCCCGTAACCACGTTTCAAAGTTGTTATTCACTGCAGGATGACATTGCGCGTAGTTTGCCGATTTTTCGGCCTTTTTCATTCCTTTTTGCAATTACTACGCAGAAATTGAATTCCGAAACCAAACAAATCGCGGAGTAATTGCTCAAAGGAAGTAAATATGCCGAAATAGGTATCCTACGTCTGAAGTCATTCAGTGATGAATCATATATAAGAACGGTGGTAAGGGGTAAGATATAGTCCAATTTTTTCTGGTCGATAACATGAAAAAAGGTAGGTTTCTTCAATAAACAATTATCGATTTGAGTTTAGCATATACATTTGCACAAAATTAAGGATGTTTTGGAAAGATTTGAAAGGGTAAAGGTCTTCGGAGAACAAATCAAAAATTTACCAAAAAATATTACATCTTAAAAATAAAGGTTTCATAAATTAGTATTGAAAAGAAAATTCCATTAAAATCGGTTGAAAACACTATTTTATATTTATTTAAAATGCTCGCTGACGAAAGCAATTTCACAGAAAAAGTGAAAATGAGGCCGTATGCTAATTTTTGCCAATCCCTACAAATAAAAAATAAAAGTTAAATACATTCTCCAGGTAAAAAGAAATAATTTTTAAAAATTTCGAAGCAATATATTCAGACCATCAACTGTCAGTTTGGTTTAGTTTACCTATATTTAGATAGTGTCCAGAGTAAGGTAGCGGGCCGGACAAGATTCATAAGATGTGGTCTGCGGGCCGGGGGTTGCTGACCGCTGGGTTAGACGGTGGAAAATAATTCTTATCCAAAAAAGACACAGAGACACTTTTTTTTTCTTTATCGAGACTGGAAATTTAGAACTGGACAACCAACGCGGAAATATGGCAACAATACCCAATTTTCGGCCTGTTGTGGCTTTTATAGAGGTAGGGGATAGTATGGAAAATCAAGTACATACTACAGCTGTACAGAGAGTTATTTTAACTACATCTTTAGCGATGGATCGTATATAAGCGTTCCAGTTGTGATCAAGTGTGAGTATGAGGCCCAATATTATCTCGGTGCCTCCTGGAGAGGGCATCTTTTTCATCGTGATTGCGGTAGTCCGTGGTCAGATCAACAGGGATGGAATGTAAGCAGTTTGGTTTATATGCGAAACATAACGAACATCTAAAATGTAATTCTTCAGATTATTCATCCGAGTAGACTTTCTTCGTTTCTTTTTCTGCTAATCGCTTTTATTCCCTGCGGCAAAACATTAAGAAAGAATCTCATTTTTCCTGCCACTATGGTTACCTGGGACGACAAAGACTAATCAAGATGGCGTGTCTGATCCGACAGCGTTTGATCTGACCTTGTCTGTCCTTTTTCTGATGATTTTCATTCTGATAGCATGAGTTTTGTTTCCTGGAGAGTCTTTGAGTCGCCAGGGGCATGTGCGTGTTGAGATGAAGAGCGATGTGGTTGGATCAAAATGATGTCATTTGTTCCCGGATCATTTGTAATCCGATTTCAGTCTTTCATACTTTATTTATCGCTAACATTTGGTCAGGATTGCTTCATCTCTACTGCATTGATCTTGTTTTGGAGAGATGGAAACCGATCAGAAGTCTAAAAGTCGTCAAAGTTTTTCACATCTTTCAACAACAATCGGCAACATGAAAAATAAAAAAGCAGAATTAAATTCATAGATTGTTACACATTTCGCAGATTGATTGTCACCTGCCAAAGTTCAGTGCAATCCATGCAAATATCGATCATCACATAAGAAACGGACAAAATACAACTGTCAACATAAGACATATTAAACGATAATACCAAATTACTCTATAGTTTTCATCTTAAAAGATATTATTTTGAAAAATTAACATCCCACAGTCAGTTAAATGTCATACTTTATACACGTTTTGGCGATCATGTCTCTTTCCACTTTTGACTGACTAGGCCGAAGATATTCCCGAAGTTGGTAGCCATTTCTTTCTGTGGTAGACTAGTTGCCAACGATGGCTATAGAACTCAGTCTATCCTGCTGTGCAACCCATAGCTGGAAAGCGAAGCGATGGATTAATATCTTTCCCAAGGGCTTTTGGCTTTACATGAATATACAAACTAGAATATAAACTTCGAATATAAAAATTCGTTAGCACATTAATCGTTTCACATGGCACCTCGATAGACTATTTCAAACTTCCACCTTTCCAAAGAATTGCAGAAGGTAAAAAAAGAAATTTGAATGACCACAGATACCAGAGTGATTTTTGAGATGGGAAAATGTACGTGAAGATGATAATAACGTTATAGAAACGTTGGCGAGTTTATTTTATAACAACCAGTATAGCCCGGCGTTGCTCGGGTGTAATGAAAGCTTTAAACCTAATCCATGGTCTTGGAGCTCAGACTCAGCCTAATAAATATTTGTGTGAAGTTTGGTGAGAATCGGATAAAAATTGTGAATTTGTATAAATGACATATAGACAGATAAACAGACACACACACAATCTTCTTGCCTTATATATATATATATATATATATATATATATATATATATAATGGATTTTCTGCACTATTGTAAGAACTGCAACTTTGAAACTTCTGAATATAATTTCTTATGTCTTTGTCTATGAGTGTATCAAATTTGATTAAAATCGGACCACGCCTTCTATAACCCGATTTATTCGATTATCGATTTTCGATATTTATCGGGGGTACCTCGACACAAAACCTAGCTAAGAACACTCGCATACGGTTATAGTACAACTGTGTAAATTTTCAAGAAAATCGGTTCAGCCGTTTCCGAGTCTATAGGCAACGGACACACAGACACACACAAAGTTCCATTAATAATTTTTTTTTTTAAATCATATCACCCCGAGCAAGGCGGTAAGGCCACTGATATGCCGGAGGCTACGTAAGAGTGAAAAGATTAGCAGAGAAAGCCGGAAACCACATCCTAAACAGGGAACAAAGGATGAGCCTCTACGCCTGTTCAACAGATGTGGGTGGAGTGTGAACCGGGCGATAGTTTAGTCTATCTACTCCAATTGAAAAAAAAAAGAAGAAAAGTGAAGTTTAGATAGATTTAGAGCACAATATTGAACAACTTATTCCAGAATTTAACATATAGCATAAAATTGTGTAAAAAGATTTGACGCATTTAGTCCCTTAGAACTTCATCGGATATGTTTACGAACGAGAGACGCTGAAAATTTTGAATTATAATTTTTGACCCGATTTAATTTATATTTTTTCTGTTTTGTTTCCATCACCATTGTTATTAAATATCCCACATTGGGATATCAGATCATCTTTCAAGAACGACAAAACTTTGTAAGAACGTAAATGCAAATTTACTGTAGATGGATTAGCGAATTAGGGACTTTCTAAAACTTTTCCTTTTAGTCAATTCTTACTCTTTTCATTAGCATAGTATATTTATATCAAAATTGTGGCCAGTCTTGTCGCAGTGAGTAAATAATGCGCTTCATGTGTTGTTTTATACAATGTCTCTTTCGTGTTCATATCATTTTTATTTATAATTATTTGTTGTTTCTCCAATATATTATTTCTGGCAATCATTATGAATGATTGATAAAACATTTATATTGTTGTTTTCTGTTGAGTAGGTCTTTTATTATTTTAGACGTAATTATGACCAATTTTATGTTGATTTTTTTCAACCGTAGTTCTGATAGAGATAGTGGATAGAAAAATATATCTCGTCCGTGCGCATGTGTAGTCGCACTAACATAATCAAATATATTCTGATAGATTCCTAGAGAACGAAAGGCATCCCACGAAAACCTTTTACATTTTGTCAAATACCTTATCCCAAATTGTTCCTGATATATAAAAAATATCATTATCCATATATATATATATATATATATATATATATATATATATATATAGTATTTGAGATTTGAAAATCACTCGATCGGCGTTCGAGTGCGAGGGAATATTTACTCGCCCCCAAATCATTTTACTCGACCGACTTCATTTTCTTAATAGTCGCTGTACGTAAACAGCGTGCATCGCTGATGGAATACAAAAATGAGATTTTAAATCAAATTTCGAACGTCTTAGAAAGAATAAAAATAATTTAAATATTAAATTGATTTTTCATCTTAATAATAGCATAAACATTTTGATGATAAAACTTTGTTTTTATTGAGTTAACATCATTATTTGTTTTTATTAAGTTTGAGCCCTTTTAACATTATGATATGTTTTTTATTATGTTTTTCCAATTGAGTGAATATACTTAAGTTCGTAGTTTCTTTCTTCCGTTTGACTACAACCTCCATCTCATAACAAATCTGATTTTCTCAACGATTTTCTATAAAAAATTACTTACTTGTATAATTTGTTTTTCGGTGCCTGGTTGAAAGAAGTATGCGCATTTTTTTTCCAAATGTTCGTTATTACTTTTCGTAAGAGGGGAAGGAGATATAGGATAATATTTTTCCAAAGGAGTTTCTAAAAATCTAGGCGATAGAGACATTTTGGCTCCACTTTGAAAGCGTTAATTAAATGTATGTTTACACTGACCGGGACGATAAAAGCCAAGAGTTCAA